>OVAN01006542.1:0-19445 GCA_900406275.1 Anastatica hierochuntica
TATATATATATATTGGTATAGATGTGTAGATGTCATAATTAAAAAAAAAAAGAGAAAATGGATATTAAAATACTTTTGACTATCCATTTCCGTATAATATGTTGGATAATTCCAATATGAAAAAAGAAAAAGTCTTAGATAAAGAGATTATCTTATCTAGGAAAAAGGAAAATCTAATTCCTATTAGGTTTAGGATATAGCTAAAACCTATAAATATAAGTTAAGCTTTTAGGAGATGTCTGAGAGTTTAAGAGAGATTTAGTTTTTGTGTAAGGTTTTCTAAATCAATAAAAGAGAGAGTAGTTTCTTTTAAACATAACAATCGAGTGAAAGTCTTTGATCAACACAATACAAGTTCTCATGTGTGTGCCCGTGAAACAGACAGATCTTGTGTTGGTGTTGAGAGGCAGAGCACGATCTCGTAACAGAGCACTAAGGTTACAGGGTCTTGTCTTTGAATTGCTATCAGAGCAAACGTTGCAAAGAACGTGGAATCTAAGAAGGGGTTTGTTTCAGAGAGGATGACAAACCCGGTTGAGGAAACGTCACAGAAAAGGATCGACGATTCCATATCAGTAGGAAGAGACCTCAAGAGTCTCATGCTTTCATCGACAAACTATACAGTTTGATCAATGAGGATGAAAGTTATTTTGCGTGTTAATGAGGTCTGGGATACGATCGAGCAAGAATCGACAAACATGAAGAAGAACGATGTAGCCACTGCATTACTTTTTCGATCAATTCTCGAGTCTTTGATCTTGCAAGTTGGTGAGAAAGATTCAACAAAAAAGGTGTGGGACGCGATAAATGCAAGACATCTCGGTGCAGATCGTGTCCGTGAAGCAAGGCTCTAGACCTTGATGGTCGAGTTTGAAAAGCTTAAGATGCAAGAAACTGAAAGCATCGATAGCTTTGCCAGAAAAATATCAGATCTAGCCTCAAAATCTGCTTCTCTCAGATCAATCATTGAAGAGCCAAAGGTCGCTAAGAAATTCTTAACTGGAATTCCCAGAGGCAAATACATTCATATAGTCGCTTCTCTAGAGCAAGTACTAGACTTAAACACAATAAGCTTCGAGGACATAGTCGGGAGATTGAAGACCTATGAAGAACGTGTCTTGGATGAAATAGAAGAAACGGACCATGGGAAGCTCATGTACGCGAATTATCCCAAACAAAGTCAAGGAGGATCCAGTGAGAATCAAGGGGCAAGGTTCGGTGGACAAGGAGCCGCAACATCTGGAAATTTGAGCAGAGGCAGAGGAGGTTACCGTAGCAGAGGTAGAGCTGGAAATCGAGGTAGACGACGGGGGAGGTCTAATGCTCCAAATCGTGGCAGAGAAGGTCACGAATCTCACGACATAAGGAAGAAGGATCTCTCCATGGTATAATGTTGGAGATGTGATAAGTTTGGACACTTTGTGAACAAGTGTCCATCACGACCACAAGTCAACAATGAAGCAAATATGGTCGAGACTCAAGAGGTCGATGCTTTATACATGCATGAAGTGGTCTTTTTGAATGAAGAAAAGATATTCCCAAGGATTCTCGATACACATGAAAAGGATGAGTCGGAATGGTATCTTGATAACGGCGCAAGCAATTATATGACGGAAAACAAATCCTTTTTCTCAAGTCTTAATGAAACCGTGAAAGGGAAAGTGAGATTCGGGGATGGCTCACAAGTCGATATAGTGGGAAAAGAAACAATCATTTTCGTGGGAAAAACGAAAGAAGGAGGATGATAAAAGACATCTACTACATTCTAAGCTTAAAGCACAATATAATAAGCTTGGACAAGAAACAGAGAATTGAAGCGAGGTGAATATGAAAGGTAACATACTGGTGTGGAAGGATTCTCATGGAACCGTGCTAGCTGTAGTTACAAGGTCGACAAATCGATTGTACCGAACAACAATGGACGTATACATTCCAAGATGTCTACATACGGAAGGCGAAGAAGTAACAAAGTCATGGCACTCTCGGTTGGGACATGTAAGTCATGGAGTAATGAGAAACATGGTGGAGAAACAAATGGTGCTGGGAATGCCAAAAATCGTACAAGACACAAGTGTGTGTATGATGTGTTAAATTGGAAAACAAACAAGAAACACATTCCCATCACAGTCGAGTTATCGAGCCACAAAGTCACTTGAACTGGTCCATGGAGACTTGTGTGCACCTATATCACCAGAAACGACCTCCAAGAATAGGTACATCTTTGTCCTAATAAATGACTTCTCAAGATACATGTGGACTTTGTTACTCAAAGAGAAGAGCGAAGCGTTTGAGTATTTTAAGAACTTCAAAACTTATGTTGAAGCTCAAACATCAATGACCATCAAAACACTATGCATAGACAGAGGGGGAGAGTTCACTTCAACTGAATTTAATAATTTATGTAAGGACAATGGAGTCAACAGACCCCATATACACCACAACAAAACGGTGTAGTAGAAAGAAGACACCAGACGCTAATGGAGATGACCAGGAGCTTACTTGAGGGAATAAGAGTTCCAAATCACTTGTGGGAGAAGCAGTACGTCATGCTACGTACATAATAAATAGAGTTCCCACTAAAGCTTTACTTGGTCAAACACCGTATGAAGTTTTTAAAACTAAGAAGCCGAATATTGAGCATTTAAGGGTATTTGGTTGCGTTGCATACAAGAAAGTAAATGGTCCACATATAAGGAAGCTTGATGATCGATTAAGAGAGACTATTAACTTGGGAACAAAACATGGTACTAAGGCATATAGACTCTATGATCCAAGGGCAAATAGAATAATCGTTAGTAGAGATGTTGTCTTCGACAAGAAGAAAGGTTGGAATTGGACCGAGATAGATAGAAAGGGAGAAGAACCAGGCTCCTTTACTATAGTTCAAAACCAAATATTAGGAGGAGCAACTCCTAATGCGACGCAGCAAGCTGGAATACATCCTCCAGCCCTCAATGAACCTGAACATGGCAGTGATCATGATCAAAATCATGATAAATTGGGTGATCAAGAGACGAGCAGCAGCTTCGAAAATGAGGAAGCTGATAACAACCAGAAAATGACGAGGGAAACTCGTCACAAACACAACTGATCGAAGCTCAAGTCACTACCCGAGCTGGTCACAAGGTCTCAAAACCAAAAAGGTTTAATGACTATGTGTTTATGGCTGAGATAGAAGGAGGAAAGCTTCTATTCACGGTGGATGGTGAGCCTGAAAAATATGCAGAGGCAGCCGAGATACAAGAATGGATTGATGCTGTGCTGGCTGAACTTGACTCGATCTTTAAAAACAAAACATGGGTGCTAGTGAACAAGCCGAGTGGAGTCAAGCCAATTGGTCTAAAATGGATCTTTCGAATTAAGAGAAAAGCTTATGGAACTGTGGCTAAATACAAGGCTAGATTAGTAGCTAAAGGATATGTGCAACAACAACGCATAAACTTTGAAGAAGTTTTTGCACCAGTAGCTCGTTTAGAAACCATTAGACTATTGATATCTTTGGCAGCAAGCAATGGGTGAGAGATTCATCACTTAGATGTAAAAATTGCATTCTTAAATGGTGACTTACATGAGGAGGTGTATGTCACTCAATCTGAAGGATTTGAGAAAAAGGGACAAGAAAATCGAGTGTACAAACTGAACAAAGCGTTGTACGGTTTGCGTCAAGCCCCAAGGGCGTGGAACCTGAAGCTCGATAGCACACTCAAAGAGATCAGATTTTTTAAGTGTAGAAAGGATCCATATATGTTTATCAAAAGAGAATAAGGAATGATCTCTTAATCATCGCCATCTATGTAGACGATCTCTTTATAATTGGGTCATCCCTTCAGGTCATCAAGCAATTCAAAGAGGACATGTCTTGAAGATTCGAAATGTCTGATCTCGAAAAACTATCGTATTATTTGGGAATAGAAGTAATACAAGGAAACGATGGAATAAGAATAAAGCAAGAGGGATATGCACTTGGGATACTTAAAGACAATATGATGGAGTCGTGTAATTCATCTAATGTGTCGATGGACACTAATCTGAAAATTTTGAAAGCTAAAACTGAAGAAGATATAGATGCTACCATGTACAGAAGAACGATAGGATGTCTAAGGTATTTGTTACATACTCGACCGGATCTCTCTTATAGCGTAGGTGTGTTAAGTCGCTACATGCAGAATCCTAAGGTTTCTCATGGACAAGCACTTAAACATATACTTAGATATGTGAAAGATACCACAAAGCATGGCCTATTTTTTAAGAGAGATGGATCGAACAAGCTTGTGGGCTACACTGATAGTAGCCACAACATTGACGTTGATGATGGTAGAAGTACTTCTGGTCATGTCTTCTACTTTGGATCGTCATTAATTACCTGGACATCGCAAAAGCAACCCACAATTGCGTTGTCTTCATATGAAGCGGAGTTTATTGCTGCAACAGAAGCTGCAAAATAAGCTATATGGTTGAAAGAACTGCTGAGCGAAACCTTAGACGAGAAGAACGGAAAAGTCTTGCTTAAGATTGACAACAAGTCGGCCATAACATTAACCAAGAACTCAGTGTTCCACAGAAGAAGCAGCACATACTTTCAAAGTATCACTTCATTCGAAAGTGTGTGGAGAACCAGATGATCGAGGTTGAGCACATACCTGGAGTCGAGCAGAAGGCAGACATATTGACTAAACCATTGGGAAGAAACAAGTTTCAAGAAATGAGAAGCTTGCTTGGAGTTCAAGAAATCAACAGACCTGAGATTCAAGTTGGAATTAAGGGGGAGAATATTGGATAATTCCAATATGAAAAAAGGAAAAGTCTTAGATAAGGATATTAGTTTGTCTAGGAAAACAGAAAATCCAATTCCTATTAGATTTAGGAGATAGCTAAAACCTATAAATATAAGTTAAGCTTTTAGGAATGTCTGACAGTTTCAAAGAGATTTAGTTTTTGTGTAAGATTTTCTAAATCAATAAAAGAGAGAGCAGTTTCTTTTAAACATAACAATCGAGTTAAAGTCTTTGATCAACACAATACAAGTTCTCGTGTGTGTGCCCCTGAAACAAACAGATTGTGTGTTGGTGTTAAGAGGCAGAGCACGATCTCGTAACAGAGCAGTAAAGTTATGAGGTCTTGTCTTTGATAATAGATCGACGATTATAGTGGATAATTTTAATGTGGATAAATTTTTCCAGATAACGATCCATTTGTCTATAGTATATCATCCATATTGACAGAGAGGAATATTGGTGATAGGTACAAATATAAACGGTTATAAAGTACTTATCACATTAATTAATATATGTAATATATCATCCATATCCACATGCTTCACAAATATATCATAGAGTTGCTAATATACTTAATTTAGGAATACAAAGCACGAAAACTCGAGTAAGTCTCCTTACCAAAGAGTTAATAACAATAAAAGACACTTTTTGATTTTACTTTACAAAAAATGTACTTTTCTGATATAAGGTATTTTTTTGTTTTTGGAGGGAAAAATGACCTAATTACCCTTAGAATGAACTAGTCCACTAATCACATCTGAGGGTTTTACGTGGACAAATCCACATTTATATACTAATATGGACGAGTTCACTAATCACATCTCTTTTAGAAATTTTGTTCAGTTTGTAAATACACACAAATGATGATGATTGAAAATATATTATGAGTTTTTTCAAATTTTAGGTAATAATTCAATTTTACAAATTTGTAATTTTTGTTTTATATAACAATTTGTTTAAATACTTAATTTTATGTATCTTTTAACTATGAACGTGTCACTAACATGTCCATTTGGATACGTCCACTGGACTTGTAAAAAAGCACAACTCTTTTAGTAGTTTAATCGAACACTTCGTGTGCTGTTTTACATCTCAAAGAAATACAATGTCAAAGATAGCACATGACGAAACAGTTTCCGAAATAACCGAGAAAAAATATGAGAACGAATATGTCTATATTATATGTGAAAATGGACATGTACATTATTTTATCTAATTATATCAAGTTAATTATTCAAAAATTTGTATAAAATTATTGGTGGAAAAAATAATTTAATTGATACAGAGAGAAAAAGAAAAAAAAAAATCTTTGACCATGATTAAAAAAATAAAAATAAACAAACAAAGAGAGAAAAAGAAAAACAAAAAGATAGGAGAGATAAAAGAAGGGTAATTTGGTAATGTTAAAGTGCAAAAGTACCTCTTGACACAAAAATACTTTATTGTGTAATCCAAAGTGAAAAAATGCCTTGTAAAATTAGGTAAATAACATATACAAAGTACGAAAACTCTTTAGCTGAGTTGGTAAATTAGTCAATTGAACTCCTTTGACCACGGTCCAACTCCTCCCATTATCATTTTTACTTTTTAAACTCATATTTTGACCCATGTTATATTTATTTTTGGGTTCGTCACTATCTATTCAGGATCTCTTTAAAATTTCAACAATTTCAAACCCCGAAAAAAATCCCTACTTGAATAATCCGAACCCAAAATGATCTTACCGGAAAACCCCGAATGCCTTTCACAATTTCAAAGGAAGGAGTACTATCATATCCTATGATTTTTCCATTTCATTTTCTTAATTGGGAATTCACTTTTTATCATATATTAACATATAATCTCTTTTTTTTTTGTAAAATAACATATAATCTCTTTTGACGATATAAATGTGTATACAATGCATCTTTTACCAACCCCACGCGTTTGCTGATGGTATTGGTATACGTTTAATATCATGTAATCAACAGAGACTTCTCTGTTTTTCTATTATGAGCATTGAGCAAGTTGATTATTCAGTAATGATTTCTAAATAATCATATCATACATAAATTTAGATTAAGATTGAACTCAACAAGAACAACAAGCATCTCAACAAGAACTACAAGCATCGGCTAACTCTGTGCCAGCAGCCAAATACAAAATGGCAAAAATGGTGAAAGATATAAATACTAAGCAAAAATATTGGCTATTAAAAATGAAACTAGAAATGACGGAAAATTCAGTCAAAAAATGAAAAAAATAAGAAAACATTACAAGTGAAGAATGGAAGTATAATATTATATCATAGGTGTACTAAAACATTATTATTATTATTATTTTTGTTAAAGATGTATGAGTACATTATTTCTTAATGCCAGAAAAAACCATCGAAATCCTTAGTACATTTTGCATATCTTCGAATACTTGTAATTTGATAGAAATATTCATCAATCCATCTTATTCTGCATAACCTCAAATATACAAATACTAGAAATATCATGAAGATATATCTTAATATTTTGCATATCTTCGAATATGTCAAATGATTATTATAAGTAGATGTATTGGATGAACGACCTAATTTCTACCATTCGATCAACTACGCTTACGGATGTTTGACGTGATAGAAAATGAAAGATATACGTATATCCCATTTCTACCATTTGGTTGAGTCAAACCACAAGTCGTAAGTCATCGATCTAAGATTAGATCCCACCTTTCGCTTGTAGAGAAAAATCACAAAATGATATCGAGCTTCTCAATCTCCATGGAACCAAAAAAAACAGAGAGAAGACAAGACTTAAACATGCCGAGTGGCAAATCCATAGCACGATGTGGAAAATATCATTATGGAACCAACTTGTCAATCCTATATTAAAACCAAAAGAAAAAAAGACTTGTCAGTCCTCTAATCTCAATCCCAACCACCAATCAGTCGGCTATTCAAAAGAAGAAGTGGCAGCGAGAGTACCTTTCGACATGACAAGATGGATCTAACCGCAGAATCTGAACTTCGAAGCTCATCAACGTGACATAGATTCGGATCTTTGAACCCGAGCACAACTTTTTGAGTTTAACCTAAAGTGGCTACACAGATCGTACTTGGAGAGCCTTGCGGCGCTTGTGTTTACTTTTTTTTCCTTTTACGTCACCCTTAGGATTAGGTTTCAGAGGATTATATAATGAGTGAGCTAGGTTTATTCGTATATTAAATTTATTTTCGTTTCCGTATTCTATTTTTCTTCTCTTTTGTTCCCTAAATCTTTTTTTCCCTTTTTGACGTTCCGTATTTTCTGTTTATATTTTCCTTATACATTTTTGGTATAATATATTTTTTTTATAGTTGTAAGGGAAAATTTGATGTTATATACAATTCACCAAATCTGAACACTATATAAAATCCGTATACATTATGACTAATTTGAACACTACACCAAATTTTTTTTCTATTTGAAAAATATCATTTTTAAAGAAAATGATAATTCAACCCTTATTTACAAAATAGTGGTATAAAAATAAAAAAAATATTTTCGATATTTTAATTTTATAAAAATAATAAATAGAATAATTAATTGGAAAAATAAAAATAAAATGTGCTTAAAATCAGAATAAAAATTTTTCGATATTTTTATTTTATAAATATTAAATAGAATAATCAATGGACAAGATAAAAATAACAGTTTAAAAAAGAAATATGCTAAATATTCTAATTTCATATAATACAATTTTTTTTGAGTTTTTGTTTATTTTAAATTATATTTCAATATACAATTATTCTAAAATAAAATAATCAAAATTTGATAAAGTAAAGTACAATTAGTATGTTAAGAATTAGCAAGTACACACAAAAAATTATAAATTGAGGAACAAAATAAAAATAAGTCCTTAATACAAAAAATCGACTATGTATAAAATCAATAAACCAAAATATAAGTCGATTGTTTTGTAATAAGTAGATAGAGAAGAAAATTAAGTTGGTGGAATATATATATAAGTCGACAGTTTAAAATATCGACTTTAATAGTAAGTCAATGTAAAATAAAATAAGTATACTAAGAATAAACAAGTCGACAGAAAAAATTATAAGTCGACGAATAAAAGAAAAATAAATCAATAGTGCAAGAAGTTGACTATATGAAAAATTAAATCAACCAATAGAAATATAAATCGACATTTCAAAATATCGACCGTAATAATAAGTCAATGTAAAATAAAATAAGTATACTACGAATAAACAAAACGAAGGAAAAAATATAAGTTGACGAAAAAAGTTAATAATACAAAAAGTCGACTATGTAAAAAATCAATCAGCCAAAATATAAGTCAATTGTTATAAAAAAAAGTCGACAGAAAAAAAAAAGATTAAGTCAACACGAGTGAGATATAAGTCGGCGGTTGACAAAATCAAGCTTATTAATAAATTAACTTAGAAGAAAATAGGTCAAAGATAAAAAAAAAAAAAGTGTAAATAATTATTTTATTTATTCATTTTAATAGTAAATTATATTTTTTTGAAAAATTATAGATCTAAATTGTGTTACTGGATTTTTTATACTTATGGTACTTTATTATGAAAAATTTAATAAAAATTATTATAAATGTAAGAAGTACTTAATTTTTTAATGTGATAAATTAATTATGATTAGCTATATTTTCTAGGGAGACTTACAAAAATACACCTTTGTATTGTCTGTTTTTCAAAAATACCCCTGCTTGAAAAAATTTTATTTTTACACCTCATTTTTAATGAAAAAGACCATTATACCCCTAGACTAAAAGAAACCCTAAACCCTAAACCATAATTCCTAAACTTTAAACCTCAATAGCTAAACCCTAATCACTAAATCTTAAACCCTAAACCCTATTTGTGCAAATAGGAGGTGTATATTTGAGAACCATTAAAAGACAGGTGTAAATGTAAAATTTCTTTTCTTTTTAAATGTATTTCTGTAAATTAATCTATTTTCTATTTGATTATTTTAAAGTTAATAATTTAATTTATACTATTGGAAATTAATTATATAAATAAAATTGAAATAAATAAAATAGAGTATTAAGGTAAATTTTTAATACAAAATGACTAGTTTTCAAAGTACTATTAAATTTAGTGTAGTTTTCAAATTGTTTATAAGTTATAGTGCATTTTAAAAAATCTCCCTAGTTAATTACGGACGGAGTGCATAAACTTTAAATCATTTTTACCACATACTTATTTACATTTTTTGTAATATAATACTTATTTACTTTTACCTTTATAACCAACACAATTCGTAAAATATCTCTAGTTTTTTTATCTGCAACATTTTTATATTTTTTTGGCCCAATTACATAGGGATTTTGTTTATTTACAAAGATGAGTCTCAAGCTCAAAATCTAAAAAATTAAAACAGACAAAAAACGTACACAAAATCTTCTCCTGTAAGCAAATGAATTCTAGTCATACACGTGTCACGTCTCTGTCCTTTCTTTTTAGACAGCTTTTGAGCACCAAAATCAGAATCCTGAGAAGAGCTTCATCGCCGCCGTGACCTTGACCTCCATCTTTCTTTAATCACCAAATTCTTAATATACGCCAGCTTGCAAAGCCAATACCGCTTGGACCTTCATCTCCTTCTTCTGAATCCTCTCACTCTTGGATTCATAGCGCAACTCGGTGTCTTCTTTTCCACACCCACAATCTAGTACTTACAACTAAGACAATCATATAGTAAATTTGGTCGTCCCGATGTAAAATATATCTCAAAATTTGTATGAATTTCGACTAATTTTGTAACAATCCGTCTCGCAAGATCCGCCGGCTTGTCCCGCAGATCATCGATCCCAACCCTTCATTCCTAACAAATCGGCCAGTCAGGTAGATTATTGGTGCGCTTGGCGTTCCTCGAACTCAAGACCTCACCCTTTAACAACTCTCCCACAGGAAAAGTTGTCACCAATTGATCTGCATGTCAATTGGTGTCAATTGGTGACAACTTTTCCTGTGGGAGGGTTGTTAAAGGGTGAGGTCTTGAGTTCGAGGAATACCAAGCGCACTAACAATCTATCTGGCTGGCTGGTTTGTCAGAGATGTGGAGTTAGAGTCGATGCTCTGCAGGGCCAGCCGGCGGATCCTTTGGGACGGGTTATAAATTTATTGGTTAATGATTAACTTTTCAAAAAACAAGAGTATTTGACGAGAAAATTAAAATTAATAAAAGATCAAATAATATTCGAGAAGTCTCTGAAGTGGTATGGTTAGGTGTGGACGCTCGTTTTTTTAGTGTCCGTTTTTCTCGTTTTCGAATAAGTCGGTTTTTGGAATTTACTTTCATGTTGAAATCGAAAATTTTTTTGTTCAAATGAGTACGAATTGAGTTCGGATCGAATTAGAGAACATATAGATTTTTCCGAATATTTTTCAAAGAAATAAATTGCTGATGTATGACGCATGTGTTATGGATAACATGAGAGTAAGTGGAATCGTCAGAGACGCCAGGAATTGTTACGGAGATGCAAATATTGCGTTCTAACATAGATGAAGAACATGCACGTGTGTTGAGCAATGATATGACATTGAATATTATTGAGAATATCTAAGAAAATGGAAAAGTGTAGAGCTCATAAGAGAAGTCACATGGGCTTTGGCTCAAATTAGAGGAGAAGTTTGTGAAGCATATAGATATGACGAAGGTGTGAAAGGAGAAGGTACACGTATCTAGGGTTTTATTGTGAGATGCACATGGATGTGAATGATGTCATCTCACCAGACAATAGATTTGTTGGTGGTTTTGTTGAAGTTCTACACTTGTCGGAGTGGTAGTCTTCTTTCATTGTAATTATAGAAAAAATGGTGGATGTCATATAGCAATTGTAATTGCAGCCTTTTCTAGTGAATAAATTCTCCACTTGGTACCAGGATTGTAGAGAAACCAAACCCGTTAATAAATATCTGTGTGTCACTTTTACTTTATGCTCGTACGTACTCGTTAATCATGTTCATCACTCGTATGCATAGATTTAGCCACAAATATGTATTTACAATTAGTATCAGAGCGGGTTTTGGACAAAGATATATTCTTATCTCCGATGTGATCATGGATTTGTGGCTAGCAGCGAGTATAGAATCAGTGGAGAGAGAAGATATTTTTTTCAAAGAAAAAAAAGTCGTACGAAATATGCTTTATTTTTTTTTGTTACAGACACATAAGAGGACTATTTGAGGTTGTTGGAGGTTTATGGAGATAAAAGACGATAAAGATAAGAAATTTAGGACTCTATTTTGGGATCATTATGGCTATATATATGGTTGGAGAAGTGTATATCTTGTTGTGGTTTTGGTCTTACTCATGACTTGAGTTTCATGACCCAAAATTAGTGCCTATTGAGATGATGAGAAAGAAGATGGTACATGCTAACTAATATTATTCGTCGAAGTTAAAAACATGTCAATCGATCTTTTAGTCAGATGGTTCTCATCGAGATAGTATAGTATTATGGATTGACGATATATTTTCCCACGATAAGTATTATATAGCACAAGATGTGGTCCAAACTAAGACATTGTGCTAAATTTTCTTGAAAACAAAACTAGAAACATATTTCTCCCCAATATGAAAGTTAAAAACTTACATCTATCCAAAATCACATTTTGAAATCGCTACAATTATAAATCATGGTTTTGATTTGTTTATTATTTTATCAACCACTTTTTTATTCTAAATCAAATATAAACCGAATTTCAATCAAAACCCGGCCCACCCAATTCCAAACATTTATGCGTTAACAAACATTTTTTACAAAACCTTAGATATACATTTAAATTGAGATATGTATCAACTGAGGTCTACTATTGATAATGCAATCAATACACAGAAATGAATAAACACTTGTTACTATTTTGATAATTTTTACGAAGAACAACAAGAAATAGAGAAATGGATAACTGAAAGAGTCATTATTTTGATAATTCCAATAAAAAACAAGAACCCTTCGAATTAAAGAGGAGATCCTGGGTCCGAATTACGTTGGGAGGGGTTGACTCGCCAAAAGCGAGTATCTTATCTGGCATGGCCCCGCCCTGGGGGATTAGGGGCACACGGGCTCTGAACCTCCTGGTCATTAAGAAAAAAAAAGAAGCGGAGGAATGGATTATTGAAAGGCTCTGCTTTTGCATACTTCTTCATACTAGTTGCCTCATTGATTCTCACCATGCTCTCTAAACTATCAATATTGTTGGACCCAGATTTCACCCCCTTCAAGGCCCCATTAAAAATATCAAAATCAGTTGTTGCGGTCCAGATACCCGAGGTCCATGTACCCTAAGTCCAGGTACCTGAGGTTTAGGTATACGAGGTCCAGGTACCCGAGGTCCAGGTATCCGAGGTCCAGGTAGCCGAGGTCTAGTTACCCGAGGTCCAAGCAGGTCAGCAGCCGAGTCAAAATATGGTTATTAGAGGTGCCAAGATTTGAGGAGGTAGTTGCGCGAGAGAGATTTCAGGAATAGACTCCCGAGATTTTAGGAGGAGATCTCGGAGGCGTCGGCTGGTGGAACAGCTTCAACCATTGTCTATATAAGAAGTAGATCCAGAAGCGTATAACCTTCTTCAGCGGCATTTACATACTTAGAACACATATTTTTACTTACATCTTTTTGTAATCAATATTATTGATATCATCATTCTTTTCTTTCAATCTTTGTAAACAAATCAAGTTATAATTCAGGTTTCTATCACTTTGTAAAACGTTGTTGATTATCCAAATTTTAATACTATCGTTCAATCCATCTACAGCTCTTACGGAATTCTCTCATGTATTCTTCTTTCTCATCCAAACACTAACAAACTCAAGTGTGGATTTTGTGATCCACAAATATTGTTCATCATTTCACAGGTTAACATAAAGATTTTTTTTTCTTCTCCTCTGAATAGAACAAGTTCCTCACATACTATTTGGTGGATTCAAGGGTTTGTTCAACCATCTTTTGAATAATCAACGCGATGGAAGATATCAGCTCCAAAACGGTGTATAGAACTATGGTTGCATCATCTTTAGAATTAGATAAATTCTTTCTATAATAGCCAAAAATCGCAACTTTCGTTCCGGTGAGCTGCTAACCAGGAAAGGAAGGAGTAATTGAAGGAGTTTGTCGGTTTGCTAGAATTTAGATTGCCCTCTTCGATCAATCTTTGTTGGTTCCCTTACGGGCACACCTAGGGGTGGGTATTTCGGGTTTAGAGTCCATTCAGGTTCGGGTTTTAAAAATATTTAAAGTATAGCCTTGTTCGGTTCGGATCCATCCAGGTTTGGATCAGGTTTAGTAAAATAATGAAAAACCAAGTATACTCAAAATTATTTCAAGTTCGATTCAAGCTCGGGTTCAGATATTTTGGGTTTTTATGGTTCGTAGTCGGGTATTTTCATACGTTTTTCGAGGATTTTTGGATTTATTATTCAGATTTTTTGGGTTTTATCGGACTTTTTCGGTTTTGGGTTCGGGCCGTGGTTTTTCTATTTTTCGAATATGTCAGGATTAAGATTCGGTTTTAGGGTTCATGGCTTAGCATTTTTAGGTTTTTCTGGTTTTTCATATATTCGTTCGAGTTCAGGTTATGTTCAGATAATATCCGATATTTGAAATACCGTTGAATAGAACCCGTTTGGATATTTTTAAAATTCGATTTGAATTCGAGTTTTTAGGGTTGGGTTCAAGTCGGATTTGGGCCGGTGTTTCGGGTTCAGGTTTTCTGCCTAGCCTTAAGCACATAAGATATTATCATCTTTTCCGACGGAGCAATCTGATGATAAATTAAAAAGTGTTTATGCAATCTAGGTTTCGTTCATAAATATATATTAATTAATAAATTTTTTGGTTTAAAAAGAATCACAATTTGAGTTTTGAGTTAGAAGAAGCAGAAGAAATACAGTCCAATTATTTACGGGTCGAAATTCGGGTCAAGTTATATAAGTTTGTAATCAAGTTAAAATTTGGTCTAAATTACAAAATGTGGTTTGGTATACAGTAGACCGACTAAAACTATGGTCTATAAATGTAGAAATCTTAAAATACCACTTTGAGTAGTTATAGGTTTTAACTTTTATAATTCATACTAGAGAGAAATATGTTTCAAGCTTAGTTTTCGACGAGTTTTTAGTTTGTGCCGCATCTAATGCTATATGAATACTTATGTTAGGAAACAAAACATCAACCCTAGTATTAAAGAATCAAGATTGTATTACCTTATTTGGATTATAATGCGAACTATGATTCCAACGCATGTGAGAATCCAATGCTAGCACACTGTTGATAGGTGACGTGACGCCAATGGGAGTGGATGCTTGTAGTCAATTCGAGTAGATGGCTCAAACGTTTTCACTAATATTTATTTATAAACCGCAAGATTCTACTCCAATGCTTTCATCGAAATCAAACCTTGTAAAGGTGGAGTATAAAACAAAGACGTTGAATATAGAAATCAGCTAAATATGTTAGTGGATAAGACATGTTCGGTTCATATCCACCAAAACGGGTGAATGAATAACAAGTAGAGGGACTTGTGTTGTATTACGGATTGCATCAAATGCTACTACTACTTAAAGGCATTTAGACCAATAGCCATTGAATTATTCTTGTTTCTCGTTCTACACTATCAAATCTAAGTGAGATCCTCGTGGATCTAACACTAACATGCATTAATTTTACTCTTAATAGTTAAAAGACTCAGCTTTGATAACGGCTTGTTAGGAACCAAAAAAAAGAGACGATTAGTACTATATAGTATCAATAATATAACCATGTTTTGTAAACGTTACAAAACAACCATGCAAAATACCTAAGTAGCTGCGGGCTGTTACAAAATTTTCTCACAGCCACTTCAGACTACTTACATTCTCTCCCCTTGTACCCATTTATATATAACTCCACAATTAAAATACCAAACCCAAAAAGAAAACACACAAAATGAAAAAAGAACACATACAAAAAGTCAAAGATACTTTCCCCTCAATTTCCTCTCTTCTCCATATATATTATTTTAGAAAAGAGAAGCGAAATTAGCGGAGAGTTTTCTTTTGTCTCGAGCACTTTAATTAATTTCCGATTTCCCACCAAATTAGAGTATCTTGAAACTCGTTTATTAGACCCTGAAGTTCTTTCCGACAAAAGTTTGACCAAACTGCCAGTTAGAAGGAACAATGTTCCAGGAAGTTGAGGTTCTACGGTCACTGCCTGTGACACGGAAAGAGAGTGACTGACCAACCAAAACAGCATTAGATTGCCAGTTTTGACCCCAGTTTCTGCTCATGCTCATCCAACCAGTCCGTGACCCTTTCACGCTGGTCCGCACGATGTCTCCTGCTCCAGCCACGTTAGTGACTAGAACCAAGTTGAAGTAACGGTGACCGTTGATTGTGAACCTTATCCCTCCTCTCTTCCTACAAGGCACCCTACAACCAAAAAAACACCAACATTTCAAACATATCAAACATTTTACTAGAGGGTTAAAAGTTTGTTTTTAAGAGGTCTTTAACTAAGAAATGTTCAACTAATAGTTTTAAATGTTAAATACTCTTTCGTCTCATAAAGATTGATGTTTTAGTTTTTTGTTTTGTCTCATAAAGATTGATTTTCTATTTTTATGGTACTTTTTATCATTAATATTTTTTCTTTTAAAAGAAAAACTCAATTAGTATTATTTGCATGATTTATTATTTGGAGATTTTTGGATAAAAACAATATTTATTATTTCTTAATCTGTGTAAAAATTTCAAAAAATCAATCTTTATGAGATGGAAGAAGTACTAACTAATTTGTATCATTTATTACTAAACTTAAAAGGGAAATATAGTCCAAAAAAATGTTTGAAAGATGCCCTCCACTAATTTCTATAATTTTTTTTGTTTTTTTAATTTTTAAAAGGATGATAATGGTCTTATTGTCTTTTTTGATAGGGTCTAATTATCTAGTAAAGAATGTAATATCGATGGTACCTGCGGTATGAGACGGGGACAATGCCGGCGCGATATTGAGCGATCTTGAGGAAGACAGGCATGGCTAGGTCGAAGTGTGCACGTGGCGGGTTGCACCATCCTCCGTTGTCGCTTGGTTGTGCAAAATTGGGCGGACAGAAGTTGGTTGCGGTTATGAGGATGGAAGGGCTACCTAAATGGCACCATTGTGGATCGTTGGCGCATTTTAGCTCAAAGCAGGCTCCACAACTCATACCGTTGTTAAACAGCGCCGTGCTTAAAGCAGCCGTGTTGGTCCCGTACCCTTGGCTGTATAGGTTCCCGTATCCACACGCTCCTCCTATTATAAATTTATATCAAAATATATTTAATTAAAAAACACACACATATTTGTTATATATAATTGTTTTTTTAAATGATGAATACATATTTTTATGCTCTGTTTTTTCCCCTTAAAATGTGAAGTGACTGACCCATAGTGCCGGAGGCGTCACTACCGCCGTAGAAAGTGGCGTGTGCGGTTTGCCACGCCCCGCCAGAGTAGACACCGGGGATTCTCGCATCCGCAAGGCTAAAAAAGACAAATGTGGTAAAGAGAATTGCTATTTTAGTAGCCATTTTTTTGTGTGTGTGATATTAGAGGACAATGTGTTGTAAGTTACTATGAGAGTGAAGAACAATAAAGTGAAATGAGAAGATGAAGAAAGAGCAATAGCTCTCTTGTGAAAAGAAGAGTTAGGTTTGTTAATTGGAGAGAGGATGGTGAAGGAAGAAAGGAAGACAGGTTCGGTATTTATGGAGGGAAGGAAACTCCAATGTTGATTAAAAGCGATAGAGAGAGAACAAGAGGTATTATTGCCTAGTTTTTACTCTCTTTTGTCAAAATTAAACTTAAGAAAAAGTAAAATTACTATTTCTACGTAGTAAGGTAGAGACAGGTTTGAGTAAAGTTTTGCAAATAAAACACAATGCTTACCTTAACTACTACAGTAATTATGATAAGTAGTTGCAATTCATGGACTTGCACTTTAATTCAAAATTTATTAAAGTTTTCTACCATTTGCCGCCAATTATTTACCTTCCTAAATTCAAGAGATTTCACTTCAAGAGAGTGAGACTCCCTCTTACATAGTGAACTTTTTTATCCTTTTTAAAATTGGTGCAAATCCTTTTTCTCATTTTATGAAAAAGTATATTAAAAAAAAAGAATAAAGCAAAAAAAAGGGACCCGCATCGTCCGCATTCATCGGCCCACGTATTGCGCCATGCATTAAACCATATAAGTAAAGTAAGATATAGAGAACTATATACCCAATCTCTCTCGGACCTCTTTGGTCAATGCTTATGTCATGAAACTGTCAAGTGTTTACATTGAAAGAGTAAGCTTTGTTCTCACGTGAGAAAAGTCAAAGCTTCATATCTTCCTCCATTTCTCTATTCAACATTTCATTAGACATATGCATTTTCTATTGTCGACATATTTTGTTATATAGGGAACAACACTTTAATATAGTGTTATAAATTCTTAAAGAATCGACTTCAATTAAGAAGTGTATATTAAAAGCAATTTCGGATTCAAGATATAATTTTAGCACTGAATTTTTTTAGTGAAAGTGTTATTATACGTGTGTGTGTGTATGTGCCAATAAATTCAATTTCTTATATTCTTATTGTATAATTATCAATAATATTATATAAATAATGTTTTTGTTTGTCAAGCATATAACTAATGCTCACTTGTAGTGATTATGTTTTTAACTTTTCCTTCTTGTTGAACAAAGAACATGTACACTATATACTATAGTGTGCACTTTAGTCTTTATGCATCGGCGTGCTGATGTTATCGTATTTTCGTATTTTAGGACTGAGTTTTAAGTGCATTTTCATATAGTTAAGTGTCCCATTTAGAGGTTTTAAGTTTAGTTCTTAGTTGTTTTTAGTGTTGCATGTCTAGAGTCCTAGGATTGCATTTTCTTCTCCTCTTTTACCATTTTCAGGTACTTCGGATGGAATTTGGGAGAACTAGCACAAAAAGAACCAAGCCCCGCGACGAGAAACGCAAGAAAAGCCATCATCAATCAGATACCGAGCAGAATACCGACCTACGCACGCCTTGCGTGGGTCGGTACGAGTTTACCGGTCTAATTGTCCCGACCTGCGCGGATCGGTATCGTCTCCAGAGCACCCGGAGCTCATGTACCGACCTGAATACCGACCTGCGGAGCATACGCGTAGGTCGATACAACCATACCGACCAAGCATACCGACCTACGCAGGTCGGTATCACTTACAGAGCATCCGGAGGAGCCTATACCGATCAACGTACCGACCTGCGCCCCTGAAACGCGTAGCTCGGTATTTGAATACCGAGCTCCGCATACCGATCTGCGCACCTCGGTATCGCTTCCAGAGTCGTCCGTGACCGTGTACCGATCAGGCGTACCGACCTGCGCGTGCCGTGCGTAGGTCGGTATTCTCTTCGATTTAAGCCTTTAACATGAACCGAACCAGATTTTCTGCGGTTTAGTCTAAACCAGTTTTAGTTTTAGTATTTAAAGACTCATTTTCTTTGTTAAACCTAAGCTTGTTTATGCAAAACTCTTAACNTTTTATGCAAAACTCTTAACTTTGATCTTGATTTCCTTTTGTTGAATTCTTCTAAGATTTTATGATCTAAGTAAAATTTGCATTTCCTCCTTCTTTCTTCTTCTTAATCATGATGTTTGCTTTAATTATCTCTATGAT
>OVAN01006543.1:0-21121 GCA_900406275.1 Anastatica hierochuntica
GTTATTATAGTTGTTACCCAACTTAATTACAACTAAAAAATATAAATATTAATACTAATATCATTAAGTTATATAGTAAAATATATGTTTATCGTTATGTATTTTTATATTTTTAATTTTAGATTAATAATGTTATAAAAAAATTTATAATAATACAAATAAAACATTTTATTCAATTTAGTTACATTAATTGTAAAAATTTATTTGTTTCTATATTATTACGATTCACACCACTTGTTTTTTTTTTCACCAATCAAAGCAATCATTCCGCACAGTAATTTTTTTCATCAATGAAACATTATTTCATGCCGGTTTTTTGCAGAAATTGTATTTGTTCCGCACTCCGCACATATTGCAGTTGAGCCGCACCGCATATTAAATTTGCTTTCTCCACACTTCCAAAATCGTTGTCACTATTTGAAACCTTATTCTACACATAAATTAATTTTCACCAATAAAATTATTTCATACCGTTTTTTTTTCAATAATCGCACTTGCACCACATTCCGCTCACACTGCAATTGAACCGCACCTCAATTTAAATTCGTTTTTCCCGCATTATCAAAATCGCGATTACCAATCGGACCCTAATATCAAACTAGTATTTAACCCGCGTATAACGGGATCATAATTTAATTAAAAAATTTGTGATAGTCAAGTTTTAAAAAAATATTTTAAAATATATGATGATAACCTTTTTAGTATAATATATATCAATATTATATAAAATAAGTATTGTTGGAAGCAAATAAATCCTCTGCCGCTCTAAGACCAAAAAATTGTGTTTAGATAACCACAGAACATTGTCAAGGCAAACCTTAAGGTCAGAATAAAACTTTGTCCATGTGTCCAGGATGCAGTGTTATCGACGAAAAAGGAAACATTCTTTATTTACTCGACTAACTACAAAAAGGCAATAAGCAAAGATATGGGGGATATTCTTAATATCCAAGATTCTTAATACCTCCACGAATCTATAAGATATCTACGAGATATCTACGGATCTACACGGAAAATCTTCTATAAATAAGTGAATCTAAACCCTAATATGATCATCTACACATAATCATCTCTACATTCGACTAAAGCATAGCCGCTACAATAGAAACTAAGATTCTTGCTTTTACTCTGTTGTATTCCTTGCTTCACACGAGATATTCAATAATAAAACTTTACTCTTTGCTCTTCTTGTTTCGATCCTTGCTTTCCGTACTAATACAACGATCTTGTCGTAAAGTTATCCTAATAGTTTGGCGCTAGAAGGATGGGACTAGACAAAAAAAACAACATGACAATGAGCAGGTTAGAGGAAAATCAAACGACCAACCTTGACAATTTACCGCCACAGGAGATCAAGAAATTAACCAGTAGTTGATTAAGAGAAGAAGATTCCCCTGCCAGTCCAGTGTTCACCGACGAAGTAAAGGCCATAAGAACCCAGATGGAAGAGTACTCATGGAAACTCGTTGAGCATACCCAAAAGATCACCCAATTGGAGAATGACATCTTGATTCTTAAAGAATAGAACTCGGTTCTTTCCACGAAGAGGGGCACGAAAAACAAAAGGAATCCCCGGTTCCATGTTCCGGTTGGCTTGCTGCAGCCCTTCGATATGCCTAAGACAATGGGTAACCTCTTCCAGACTTCGGCTGGGGGGGGGGGAGATGGCATTAGAGTTGATAGCTCTCCCTCAGGCACGCCATCACTTCACGATGAGTAGCTCATCAAGTGTTTTCTCCAACATTCCAGGGAAGTCTTCTTGCATGAGTAGAACCTCAAGCACGGCAACGTCCCCAAATAACCAAGCACAATACAATTCGAGAAGACATTCTCTAAACACCTGGATGACTTGCATTCACTTATCAGAGGCTCCCCATTAGAAATCGACTCCTTCGCTCGACTCATTGATTGTTTTATGGAACAATTCAAAAGTAGTCGAGTCATGTAGAAGACGTCTCACAACCTATATGAAATAATTCAACACTACTCTGAACTCCGACGCTGCTACATTGCTTGTTTGAATCAAGAGAAGATATATATTCCCGCGTGCAGTGTCACCACATCAATTTCTGCTTTCAAGAGAGGGCTGCTCCCGGATGGAGATGTTATAAAAATATGACCAAATACCAATGCCAAATCATGGAGGATGTGCTATCAAGGGCATGGGCACATATCAAGTGGGATGATGACCTTGCTTGCCGAGTCGTTAATGCAGCCAAAAAGACACTAGGGCCATCATAAGTGACAAAGAAAGTCGCAAGGAGAAGCATTATGACCGACCTGCCAAGGAATAGTCCAGTAAGGCAAATTCCAGAGAAACTACTGACCCTTGAGTATAGTAGTAACCACTTGGCCAGACATCTCCAATCTTTCTGTCAAAGGTGAAAGATTAGCAAACGTGCTTAGGAAAATGGGCACTCAGGTCAAATGGCCACCAAAGATTAGGGTGCCAGATTCTCAGAGGAACTCGACGAGGTGGTGTTAATTTCAATTGTATTATTGACATTACATTAAGGATTGCATCGCATTGTGCATTGAGGTTAAGGAGCAGCTAAAGAAAGGCAACTTAAGTGAAATCCTGTCATAAGACGTGAAGGATCACCTCGGACATAACGAAGGAGCCCACGCTGACAACCAAATGATTCCGACTTGCCCCTACGACACAAACGTGTAATCCATGTAATTTTTGGGAGCTTTGAAGTGAGTGGAGTGACCCACACTGTGACAAAGCGGAGCACGAGGATCCTACGAGCTAGATAGGATGAGAGCAAACAAAATAATAAAATTGTGCCCCGTGATCTAATTCAGTTTTCACCCCAAGCGCATTCAAAAGCCTCTACACTTCACCACGATGCCCTGACCATCACCTTGATCATCGCCAATTGTTCAGTAAAGAGGATCATGATAGACAACGACATTTCAACAAATGGAGGACAACAAATATATAAGCCTAGGGGTAGATGCTCTAACTAGGAAGGCAACACCTTTGGTAGGATTCAACGATGAGGTTAAGCAGACCGCATGTGAAGATGCACTCCCTATTTACGGCATAGGATTCAACGAATCAACTAAATTCCTTATATTTGACTATCCTTCTACCTATAACTCATACTAGGGCACCCTTGGATCCACGAAATGGGAGCAGTATCTTGCACGCTACACCAAGTCTTGAAATTACCTTCCCCCTAGAGAATCAAAGAAATAAAGGTAGATCAAGAAAGCTCTAGGTTATGCTATCAAAAGCCCATTAGTGAGGGACAAGGATGAGCCAATGACGACACTCACAATTGATTTTTTATAAAGTTTTACCCAAAAACGACACTACAGCTGCAAGTACACAACAGGAGGCTAGGCAGTTGGAGGATCCAGGGAAGGAGACTTCTCCAAGTTGGTCTCTGAGTCCATTGGGGTTGCACCAGAGTTGGCAAGAGGAATCTCTAACTCATCTTCAAAGGTGGGAGCAGGGAGACCTTGTTCTTCTGCCTCTGCCGTCTCCACCATCTTGTAATTCTCAAATTCCTCCGCCAGGTCCCAAGACTCCGACTCCCCTCTAAGATAATATTTGGCCATCTCCCAGCGGCCAGTAATCTTGACACCATTCACGTCCATGGAGCGTCTTCTCTTTCGTCAAGGAGAGCATGTTTTCTTCTGCCTTCTGGTTCTGAGACTCCAACCCACGGGCCGACCCCTTCATCTCTCTCAGCTCCTTCTCCAGGCCAACAGACATATTCTTCTCTTCTTTCAGCTTGGCAAGGTAGTCTTCCACCTGAGCCTTTTCAGCAGAAACTACCTCCGTGGCGATTTGATCTTTAGCGTGCAAGAGCCAAGCAGACAACTGTAGAACAAAAAAAAGAAAGGTTAGCCGAAAACAGAGGACCAATCAAAGGTCACAGGCATATTGATTACCTTAATCATCCCTTTCTCGACATGGTCAAGGATTCCTAGATTATCAGAGCTGGGATGGCGAAAGGAACCAAAGGGAAAATAGAGCTTTGTAGGTGCTCCAGAGTAACGTCAAGATCGCCAGCAGAGGAGGAAGAGACCTTGGCAGGGATACTCTTCTGCTTCTTGGTGAAGGTCGAAGCCCTCTGGGTCCCCTTCCTTTTAGACCCAGCAAAAGGAGACTCCGAGATCTCCACCACCTCCCGAGTCTTGCTCCCAGATTCCAGCTTAGCCTTCCTCGCTGCTCAAGCCGTCTTGAAATCCTCTAGCGCCTTGGATCTGAATCCTGCCATATTCCCTACAAAGCGAAAAGAAGTCAGCAAAGATAAAATTAGAAACAAAGTAGAAAGCAGAAAGAAAACCTATGATGTTGCTTTGTCCTAATGCTTCTTCACTCAACAAGAACGGGATACTCCTCTCTTCAACCGAAATCTCCCAAGCCTCCTTAGCACCCTCCTTGCCTTCTTCCAATTTCTCCGCTAATACATCTACAAAAAACAAAAGATCACAAGATTAACACCTGGTCCAAATGCCATAAAAAGGGAAACATCCTAGACCTACCAATGAACTTCCAGAAGGTAGAAAAGTCAGGCGTCAACCTGAATTTCATAAAAACAAATCTTTGCGCCCAATTCTTGGCAAAAGCGACTCCTTTCCACTCGCTTTTTTCTAGCTCCTTGACTAGAAGAGCTCCAGCCCGAGGGTGGAAGTAGTATCTGCCTTCACCAGGAGATACAGGGGAGAAGTAATAAGCATAAATGAGCTCATTGATTCCCAGATCTAGACCACGGAAGTCATTGAGTACCTGAACGACAGTGAGAATCCTCCAAGAAGGTGGGTTCAGCTGAGAGGGGAAAATATCAAAGTGCTCCGAGGCCTTCATCACCATAGTTGGTATCCCACCCCTGATTCCAGCGTCGAAGTAACCTTCGTACATCACAATCTCATCCCCGAGATTCTTAGAAGCCCTCTCATCATCCTTGGCCATCCGCAATCTCAAACCCTCTTCAAGAGAGTATTGTTGCTTCCAAGCCTCAAGAAGCTCGGAGTCGACAGAGGAAAAGGGGCCCACCTTCAGAGAACTAGGACCCACGACAGTATGAAGGGGTCTCGCGGTGACATCTTGTATCTCCAGATCCTCTGAAGATCCTTCAACATCAGAAGAGGGACTAGTCCTGATCAGGTGCCTTTTCTGGACCCGGGCACCGACGGATGATGAGACTTCAGGTGAGAGTATTTCGACGGAGCTGAACACTGTGACCTGAGAAGGTCTGGGTTTTCATATCTAGGGTTCGAAAAAGAGCAAGAAACCTAGAAGCTAAGCAGACTTAACACTAAAGATATTCTTTGGATCCTTTCGTAAAAGAAGAAAAAAGAAGAAGGTGTAAGTGATTCTAACTTGAGATCTTGAATGGGACATAGCTCGAATATGGATTCCAAAAGGGAGCTTTTCGCTAGAAGGGGAAAGAGGATAGAGAGAAAAGGAAAGAATGAAGAAAAAAATCAAAGTGTTGAAGAAGAAAGAGAAAGAGGCAGAACTAAGCTACATGCGCGTAATGATTAGGCAACATGAATCTCAAAGCAATCTCTCCCTTTTCTTTAAAAATTCTAACGTAACCTAAACAGACGGCTGAGATCTTCGCAATAGTTTCCAAGATTCTCATCAAGTTGCAATAGGAACCTCCTGGAGAAATCGCAATCGCAGTCAACGATACTCCAGCTGGGAGCAAGCAGACATCCAAAGAGTTCAAAGCGGCACGTATTCATACGAACGAATGTCCAAGAACCGTGTGACTTCCTGCCAAAGCAACGAGGGAAGCATGTTTTTCCCCAACTTTGAATCGAACCTGCGCAATAAGGGGCAAACTGTTGGGAGTAATTTGAGCCTCGAGAATTCCCCCTGGTTCGAATGGAGTATAACAGTAAGATCATAAGGTAGGGGAATGCCCACAAGTAGGAAGCAAGACGCTAGATGCCATAGCAAGGCCAGAGGCCCGAAGCCAGCCACTATTATTTGATGTTTATCTTCCCAATTAAATAAGTAGATAATCATGTATATTTATTAGATAATTACGATATCTCTTAGTTTGAAGGAGAGAACGATAAGCTCCATGTATAAATCTTAAGCTTAGGGGTTAGGAGAAAGGATCCAAAAAAAACCTTAAGTTTAAGAGAATAATATACATATCTTCTCATCTCTTTTGCTTAGATCGAAAAACACAAAACCTGCATATTCATTGTCTTCCACCTTCCGTAGTGCTTTCTATAGAACATCCCAAAATCACTCATAACAAATCCCACACGGATACGTATCATCAATCATTCACATTTCTGGACGACAATTATATATGGATGTCAACATGTGCTCATTATGAGCATAGCCCACACTTTGATTTCATATGTTGCTGCGGCGAGTTATATTAGATTGCACGTCGTATTTGCACGATTGTTTAAGAACCATGCTACATTTCAGTCACATTTACTTTATCAACGTAATTTAGAATGCATGATTTTCATGTTGATGGTGTACGAGTAAGCGTGCCCACCATGATGTTCTACACCATGGTGTACGAATATAGTTGTGTACCTTGTTGTTACGAATCTTAGGTAATGGTTTGTGACGGTTGTAACTGTTCATTTTCCTTTTATGTCTCTTCATATTTGCATAATAACTATTCATTTGTCTCGAATTTTCTGAAATCCGAGAGACGCAACGATTACTTTCAATCTCAAGAGATTGCACCTCTTAATATATATGTGATAATTTTTCTTTTGTCTATAAATTAACAAATCTGAAAAACACTACAATTACTTTCAATCTCAAGACATGACATCTTTTTCATCTTCTTAATCTGTGACTACTACTGGTTGGAGGAATGTAGTAGATTTCTCACCAACAAGAATTATAATTTTATGCATTATGTTCCAATAAATGGTTTGCTTGTAGTTTGGCAGAAGGTATACATATATGACAGTACAATGTTTTGAGCCAATTTATTAGTTCTCATTAACTAACTCTGACTATCAATATTCCAAAAATAACATAAAAAATACATATATAAACCTACACTTAAATGTATACCGTTATTGCCAAGTAATTAATCCGAAATTATATATTTTCTAAAGGAATATGTAGAGTACCCTAACCGCAAATGAACGGTTTTGTGCACTTGTGTATTATAGTCACAAATCTAAATTCTAAACCTAATGAGTGGTGCTTTAAATTATAAAAAATAAATAAAATTGACAATAGTCACTCCAGATGTACACAATATTTGGTGTACAGACGTTGACAGTGTACAATGACAATTTTCACTACCATGAGAAATTAACATGTGAAGCTTAATATACTCAGCCTAGGTGTATAAGACTTACAACAAATATTAGATGTGCAAACAACACACATTAACATAAGACATATAAAATATCAATTCTGAATATAAATTCGAAATAATTATGTCAATTAAATGTCGTGATGAACATATGTAATGAAAATAGTCAATACTTTTTAAAGTGTACAAACAATAACAGAAGGTGTACAACATAAGATGCATATGTTCGAACTGAAACTTAAGTTACACAAAAAAAAATTCATTGACGACTACTGCTTAATAATCAAGGCAATGTAGAGGCACATGTCGTATAGTTGTGTCCTGATACAACACACCATAAACATTTATTAGGCTTCTGGAAGGAGGATCTTAGCATCGATTACTTGTGTAGGAACAATTAGATTATCATGATCAGACACAAGTAGAATGAAACTCTTGATTGTATCCATCCATCCATCTTTTTCAACAAGTGCGTTGGAAACATAAATTTTGTACGCCACCCCTCAGAACTTTACTACTACAATTGCATGAGTGAATGGTATTCCCAGCATCTTGATTTCTCGGTATGAACACGTACGCTTCTCTAGGCTAACATGAAAACCGCATCCACCAAGATGGAAGGTTACTTCAAATTCTCATGCCGCAAGTGGCAAAACTAGTAGTCTAACTGACAATTTAACATGTTTCACCAACATTTTTATATTTCTTCTACAGTAACTCCATCCTTCGATAAGTTTGTACACCGTCTGTTCTCATACCACCTACTTAGCATTTGACGGATAAATTCTAGCAAAACCACGATAGGCCAGTTCCTTGCAGAAACACGGCCGTTGTTTAGAGATCGGCAGTGGAAAGACATGAGGTTGTATTTGTCACCTTCAAAATGAGATTGTGTCCAATGTTTAACCCCAATACCCTCTAAATATTTCCAGCACTAAAAATCAACTTGCTTGATCTCTTCATAGGCTTATTAAATTATGACACTCTAAATGCTTCAGGAGCTCTAGTGACCATTTCCATCCAATTCTTATAATTGAACGTTGATTCCACATTCCTTTTAAGTGTTGAAGACAAGCATTGTGGTGTGCATGTGGAAGCCCTATACCTTTTGTTGTCTATATTGAACCGCATCTATCTGAGATAAAAGTAAGATCAAAACTATCTTCAACGATTCACGCCACCCACTCAAAAAAACCAACTCCACGATCATCATTCTCACTATTGACTGTAAAAAAGGCAATGGAAAATATTTGGAAATTTACATCTTGTCCACTACCGGTACGTAGAAAACCTTTGTACTTCTCAAAGAAGTTTATACCATCCACCACTAAGACCTTATGCAAGTGCTTTCATCCATCGATAAATGTATTCAAAGTAATAAATGCAAATTTAGTTCTTAATTTACGATTTTCATCTGCCTCGGTTTCTATGTAGGTAACATTTCAAGGATTAGCTATTGTTAGAACATAAAACTATAGAGGGAGAAGCTAGTAAGTACTTTTCTTTATATTATTAGTCACCTCAATGGTCAATTCTCTTGCTTTCCAACACTTCCAGTAACTAGATTTGCATTAGAACCATGTGTGGAATGTCTCTGGTATTCCATACGTGTGTGGTCCTACAACTTTTGTTTCATACTTATATCTCAATAGTGCCGTTATGACTTTTGTTGTTGTCTGCTTCTCGAACTGCCCTTTAACCTCATGGCTACATGTATGTAAAAGGTTAACCTTGCTCACCTACATACATCTCTGAGTCCTCCAAATGAGTTATATGTATGTAAAAGGGTACCCTTTCATCATATCCACTTCTATACAACTAGTGGCGGTGTAATGCATGCCTTTGGAACTTGAACATAAAAACCTTAATTATAGCATAGATGGCCAAAACTATTTTAAATTGTTCCTTGATCCCAAAAAATTTCCCATGTAGATATCTAAATTCTCTTGACTCAAATCAATATTATGAATACTATAACAAGTACTTTTCATATCGTTAAACATAAGAGGCACATCGCGTAGCTAAACATTTTTTCCTCTTGATACATTTTTCAAGAGTTTACCTCCATTATCATGTTCTTTATCTTTGATGCCATTGTCTACATCTGTAGGAGGGTCCATAAAGTCATCATCTCCATAGATAGGAAAGTTTCAGGTGGAAGAAACCTTATGTGCTTGATCCACAACGTAATCGTCATTAAAGCTAAGAACATGTCGGGTGGAAACAAACTTAGGTGGATGATTCCCACAATCATCATCATCAATGCTAAATACTTTCAGGTGGAAGAAACCAGAAGTGAGTGATCCACAAAGCCATCCTAATCATTGATAAGAAATTGTTGGGTGGAAGTAATCTTTGGTGGATGTTCTACAAAGCTATTGTCATCATTGCTAGGAATTTTTCGGTTATGTGTCTCCCTTTCTTTAGGTGGTGCGTCTATGACTATTCATCATCCATCCCCTCAAATTCATGTTGACTTCTAGACATCGAAGTATACATCGTCAGATCATCCACAATATCATCATTGGCAGCAACAGTTCTTTTGCACTTACTATTTCTTCCAGAGCTAGATCCTCCATCAAATATAGGATTCTTAGACTTTACTCTTGACCCTGATCTATGACTAGGATATCGTGGTCCTGTTCCACCTATCTCTCATCGTTCCTCTTCATTATCTGAATCTGTATTGCCATCTTTTAGAACAACATCATTCTCGTTATCCCAATCATATTGTTCCGACTCTGTTTCTTCCGTCACGTCCTCATTGGTGACGTGTTCTTTTTCCTCATTGGTAACATTGGTGACATAATATTCTTTCTCACTATTGATATTTGTGACGTAATCTTCTTCCTCATTGGTGACATGTTCTTCTCCCTCATCGGTGACACTTTCTTCTTCAATATGTTGGTCAAATTGTGTACTCCTCAACAAAGCTGACTTTGATTACTGCATTGATGCTTCTACCATATGCACATCTTAGAAATGGTTCATATTCATCTGCTTCTTCAGTCGGTCCACTCTCAACACAACATCCACTTGTACTTCAGACTTCAAAACCTAAACCATCTTTCGATCTTAAATCAACCAATTCAGCTCTCACTTTCTCCCTAAATGTAACAAACATATTGAGTGCCCTATCCGTCATATGCAACGATTTAAACATTCTATGGTGGTTGTTGCGGTGTATGTAAACAACAACAGGTCCGTTTCCATTTATTTTGGAAAGGATATCCACATACTAGAAATAAATATCTATAGATACATCTCTTGCTTTAAACCATATTCACCAGCAACATACTATCTTAATCATCGATTTTGCAACATGAAAACCCTAGCCATTCTTAACTTATCAATCATGAAATCTCATTATTTGTTACTAGCTTGTATCCACTGACGTGTGATAACTACACGAATTTTATTCACTGCATTGACAAATAAATCGAATTATATACTCACATTTTCACGGAAAACCAAAATATGTTGTACATGTCAAATTTATTGATCAAATGGAGTACTTATTCAGAATGGATCGATCTAGTTCCGCCAAGTTTTACCTGGTTCTCCATTCTGGAAAATATGAAGTATTGTGAAGTTCGGCTGAAGCAGGTCAGACCAAGTTCTCCCCGTTTTTCTCCGTTTGAAAAATAAAAGGAATAAAGAGAAGATGTTTCTAGCTCATGGTGGGGACCATCTTAGTACAACGCGATGTTGCACATCTCCTTCTTATCTCTACATGATTATTGGCTACTAAGGATGGTGGCTTATGATTGGTCAAATGATTTTTTTCCTCATTTGACATCATTTCTAGTCTAGGTTCATTTATTCTCCTTGTTCCTATCCATTTTGTATCAAGTCTATAAAAAGGAAATTATGATATCATAAATAATATCTCACTTTCCTCTTATTTCCCTCTCTTCACTCTCTCAAGATGTTATTCAATCCTTCTTAAATCTATCTATTAAATCTATTCATTTCTATTCTAGTTCTTCAATATCTCATTCTCATCTTATTATACTCTATTTCATGGTATCAGAGCATTTCGGTTTTAATCTTCAAAGATCCTAACTGTTCTCTTTGTGTTTTGTTCAAAGATCTCACCTTTCTTCAAGTTTGAGCATCAAAGATCTCATCTTTCTTCAAGATTCAAGTTGTATCAATGGAAGACATTATGAAAAACGTTTTTAGTCTCAAACCCATGATTATTGCCATGATATTGAAAGGATCCAACTACACTGTTTTGTCAAGAAACATCAAGACATCAATTTGTGAAAAAGAGCTTTGGGAACACATCTTTAAGAGAGGTGTGTGGACGAAGAAGAAGACCCAAATCAGAGAACAAAGGATGAAGCTATTAAGAAGAAGAGACCAACTTGTTCCAAGGAAATCAACTCGTTCTTGGATTTCTAAACTCGTTGGACCCTTCTATTCTAGAGGTATACTCATATTGTGAGACTGCTAAATCTCTATGGGATACTCTCAAAAGAGTATATGCAGACATCTCAAATCATAGCCGTGTTTATGAAGTCAAGAAAGCCATTAGCAAGCTAAATCAACATGATTTGGACTTCACAATGTATCTCCGAAAGTTCCAATCTTTTATGGAGTAAACTTGATGCTTTAAGGCCAAGTTCTATGGATCCTAAAATACTCAATGAAAGACGTGATAAAAACAAGACATTTGGATTGCTTCTCGTCCTCAACTCAACATAAAATGATGTGATCAAGTCAATCCTAAGAGAAACTAAACTTCTGAGCTTTGAAGAGGTGTGTTCTAGAGTTCAAAAGGAAGAAGGCTCTATGAGATTTTTTGGGGGAAAGAAGGAACTTGCCATGACCAACAAGGCAATGCTTAAGAAAGAGAATTGAAGGTATGTAATGTGTGAGCATTTCCTTAAGAAGGGTCACATTAAGGAAAAGTGTTGAATTCTTCATCCTCACTTAAAACCAGCCAAGTTCAAAGATTACAAGGAATCAAAGACTAATATTTCACAAGGAATGGAGTGAGATGAGTCCTGAAATCAAGGAAATGAGTTAGCTTTGCACTCATCAGTAGAGTATGTAAATAAAAGTGACTTGGTGAATCTCATTGAGGCTTATGCCTCCAAGCTCGGTATCTCTTTCTTAACCTCTAATGTTCTTTCAAAATCAGATCATAAACTTGTTATAGATTTAGGAGCCTCACATCACATGATTAGAAATGCTAGGTTACTGAAGAATATAGAACCATCCATAGAAAAGGTTACAATTGCAGATGGCAAAGAAGTTCCAATTGAGGGAACCGACAAGTTGAATCTCTTTAACAAGAAAAGTGATGCGTTTTACATTTCTAAATTCAAATCAACCTTATATCAGTTAAAAGGACTACAAATGATCTTAACTGCAATATTATCTTTAGTCTTAATGATGTTAAGTTTCAGGATATTGAGAATGGGAAAGTGTTTGGCAAAGGAGGAACCGAAGATGAACTATACATCCTTGATGATACATTTCCAAGCCAATCTAATTCTATAGCCTTGAAGTCTTGTTTTCCATCAAATAAAAGTGTATTATGGCATGATAGATTAGGCCATTCACACTCTCTTGCTCTTAATTTAATGTTGCCTAATGTTTTTTATCACTATACTTGTCAAGCATGTATCCTTAGCGAACATTGTACAGTTGTGTTTCCAAAATATACTTCCATTTATGAGCATTGCTTTGATTTAGTTCATTCGGATGCTTGGACCTCTCCTTGCATTTCTAGAGATAAGAACAAGTACTTTGTGATATTCATAGACGAAAATTATAAGTATACATGGATACTTTGCTTCCATTTAAAGATAGAGTATATGAGGCTTTTATTAACTTTCATAAGTATGTTACTAATTAATTTAATGCTAAGATTAAAGTGTTTAGATTTGATAATGGAGGAGAATATACAAGCCAAAGATTCAAAGATCATCTAAAAATATGAAATATTACACCAAACAAGCTGCCCACATACACCTCAACAAAATGGAGTAGCCTAAAGCAAGAACCGACTCCTAATAGAAGTAGCTAGAGCTATGATTTTTCATATAATTGTCCCTAGAAGGTTTCGAGAGATGCGGTTCGAGCTTCATGTTATCTCATCGATCAGATTCGAACAAGAGTCTTACAAGAATCTTCTCCATATGAGGTATTAAACCAAAACAAACCTTCTCTTGATCACTTACGGATATTTGGGTTTGTTTTTTTGTGTATGTCCCAGGAGAACAAAAAACAAGTTGGAGGCTAAGAGCACTAGATGCATGTTTTTTGGGTATTCAACAACACAAAAGGGATATAAGTGTTATGATCCTTCCACCAACAAGATTTTTGTGTTTAGGGATGTAAAGTTTATGGAGGATCAAGGATTTTAAAACAAGAATGAAAGAGAGGGTCTTGAAGATCTAACTAGATCACCCTTGGATTCGACCACTAGTTTGAGGTTTCTCTTGAAACATTTGGGTAATGAAAAACCCAAGGAATCAAGCCAAGAGAATACTCCATCAAGTCAAGATGATAATGGAGATATTTAAGAAGAAGAACAAGGGGTAGCAACTCAAGAACCGGCTCAAGCTCAAGATAAAGAGTCACTTCAAGATCAATGCCAAGAAGGCCTAGTTATGGGTAAGGAAGGACAAATCCAAGAGAGCATACGGTTGAAGAAGAGGATGTTGCATCGGTTCAGCCATTAAGAAGAATTACTAAACTCAAGGAAAAGAACACTAGAGTCTACTACAACAATCAAGCGGTTGCTCATACCATTCAAAAAGTCTGTTCCATTGACCTTATGCCTACGGTTCATCAAGCTTTTCTTGTGAGGATTGAAGAAAAACAGATTACTAAGAGCTATGAAGAAGCTAAAGACAAGAAGGTTTGGATAGAAGCTTTTGCGGATGAAAGAGGAGGAACGGATATGAATCATACTTGGGATATTGAGGATCATCCCAAAGGAAAGAGGGTTGTTACTTCTAGATGGGTGTTCACCATTAAAGACAAGAACAATGGGACACGAAGAGGTACTAAGCTCGTTTAGTTGCAAGGGGATTTTCTCAAACTTATGGGGAAGACTACAAGGAGAAATTTTCTCCCATGACTAAGTTCAACATCGTGAGAGTTATGCTCTCTCTGACCACCAATTTATCATGGGACTTGGGGCAAATATATGTGAAAAATGCATTCCTTCAGGGAGAACTCAAGGAAGAAGCATACATGTTTCCACCTCCCAGTCTTGAAGATCTTTGTAAACTAAGTCAATCCCTTAGATTAAGGAAGGCTATCTTTGGTTTAAAACAGTCACCACGGGGCTTGGTATCACAAGTTGAGCTCAACTTTGATTGATAATGGATTTAAGAGATCTCATTTGGATCATACTCTCTTTACACTCCAAATCTCCAAAGGACTAGTAGTAATCTTAGTCTATGTTGATGATCTAATCATAAGTGGAGATGATAAGAAGGGTATTCAATGTGCAAAAGGACTCTTGCAAAAGGCTTTTATATCAAGGATCTTGAAAAATTGAAATACTTCATTGGGCTTGAATTCTATAGATCTCCAAAGAGTTTGTTTATATCTCAACGGATGTATACTCTTGATCTCTTGGAAGAAACAGGGAAACTTGGTTCCAAACCAGCAAAAACACCACTTGAAGATGGCTACAAGGTCAATGGAAAGGAGGAGAAAAGTGATGACAAATTCAAAGATGTTTGGAAATATAGAAGGTTTGTTTGTAAGCTAATCTACCTCACGCTTACTCGACAAGATTTATGTTTTGTTGTGAGTCAAATAAGCCAACACATGAAGGAGCTTACGGTTTACCATTGGAACATGTTAGAAAGGATATTAAGGTATATAAAAGGTTCTCCGAGTCAAGTTATGTGGATGGGAAAGAATGGAAACATAGAAGTTGTGGGTTATTCTGATGTAGATCGGGCAGGAGATAGGACTGATAGGAAGTCTACTACTGGTTTTTGTACATTCATTGGTGAAAACTTGGTCACTTGGAAGACAAAGAAGCAAAATGTGGTCTCTTGCTCTACTGAAGAAGCTGAATATAGAGCTATGCGAAAACTCACTAATGAACAAACTTGGCTCAAGACTATTCTCAAAGATTTTGTAATAGAACAACTTCATCCTATCACTATGCATTGCGACAATCAAGCAGCAATACATATAACTACTAACTCCGTGTTCCTTGAAAGGACTAAACACATTGAGATAGAATGTGTGGATACCAAAATCCACATCTAGATTATTAGATGATTTTTATGAGGAAAAAGATTCGTCGGCGAATCCCGTATGAGCTATTGATGAACTGGTAGAAGATTTGGATTGATATTGGTAAAATATTGCACAAGATTCAAATAAGAAATTGATGATCTTGATTAAAATATGTTGATGATTACAAGAGGATTTGCAACTACAAGAAATAAAGAGTAATGATTATAATGATAATAATGATTATCTTGATTACAAAAGAAAAAGTTTCTAAAAACGTGTTTTTTCCCTTCCCCTTTACATTAACGCTTATACCTTCTTGTATGTTTGTTGCACTTGCCCAAAAAACGTGGCCTTGACTTCCTCCCTCGTAGGAACTGCCACCTCCTCTGTGTATATCTCCTTAAATATATTATTTGAATTAATCAAATCATTTTTCCCAAGTTTCGGTATTCATATTTTACTAAATAACATCTTAAATGTACCAATAATTAGATGTTGAGCCATATAATCAAATATGGTTATTTGGGCCAGACTAAATAAAATAGTCTATCGTTTAAGTTTAAGCGGTATTGGATTTAGTGTTAAATCCAGCTCCAATAGTTTCCCCCAGCATCCGGAGTGAGGTTCCGAGGTTTCAGATACGAAATCAGATCCCGGATATTGATATCTATCTATCAATAACTTCATATCTTATTTTGGTTCTAGTCTTGTCACATGAGGAGGCGTTTAAACTTTTTGTTTCATTTTGGTTTCAGACTTTGGTGCCAAGTATCTTTACTTTATAACTCGTTTGAGTTACCCAAAGATTGCCATATGTAAGTATGGGTTTTGTTGTCGAGGTTCAGATGCCCAAGGTCGAGGTCTCACCTGGCCTTTATGTTTTCCAGAGACTACCTCAAAAACTGCTTGCGATTCCATCTCAAGGGATCGTTTGAGAGGCGTAGGCTCCAAAAGGTATTTGGTTCCCTTGTATTTTTGTTTCGCCTGATTATGGTTTAACTAAACATCCTTAGATGTGCCTTAAGATTCCAGAGATCTCCACGAAGGCTAGGTCTTGCACATTCAATTTTTAGACATTTATTTGGATGTTAGGTCTTTTTGGACCAATAGGTATATGTTAGGTTCCCGGGAACCCTTGAGCGTTAGGTTTCTGGGAACCTTTGAGCATTAGGTTTATGGGAACCTAAAATAAGCAATAGGGTTTCAAGACCTTTAATTTTTCAGGTTTCTGAGAATCTTTGAGCGTTAGGTTTCTCGGAACCTAAAATAAATAGTAGGATGTTAAGATCTTTGATTCTCCAAGTCTTTTGGGAAGCTGGAATAAATGACAAATCTTTAAGATCTTTAAGTGTCAGGTTTCTGAGAATCTGGAATGAATGATAGGTCTTTAGGATCATTAAGTATCAGGTTTCTGAGAACCTGGAATGGATATAGGTTTTTAAGACCTTCGAGTATCAGGTTCCTGGGAACATTCGAGCGTTAGGTTCCTGAAAACCGAAAATAGTCGGTCGAACTTTAAGACTTTAGCGTGTCAGGTTTCTCGGAATCCTTGGATCATTAGGTTTTTGGGAACCTTTCAATGTTAGGTCTCCAGGAACCTTTGAGTGTTAGGTTTTAGAGAATCTTCGATTTGTGAAGGTCTCGGGACCTTTGATTTGTCAGGTTTTCGAGAACCTGAAATAGATAATGGGACTCTGAGATCTTTACATATCAAGTTTCTAGGAACCTAAAATAGATGATAGGATTTTAGGACCATTGAGCGTTAGGTTCCTGGAACCTTTTGAATGTCAGGTCTCTTGGAACCTGAGGTTGTATGATATGGTTTTAACACTTTATGAAATGTCAGGTTTCTCGAAACCTTGAGTTCTAGGTTTTCTGGAAACTTGGATTAGATAATAGGATTTTAAGACCTTTGATTATATGTCAGGTTTCTGGGAACCTGAAATAGTTGTTAGGGTTTAAAGACCTGATGCATGTCAGGTTTTCTGGACCCTAAAACAACTGTTAGGATTTTAAGACCTCATGCATGTCAGTTTCTTGGAACCTGAATAAGATGTAAGGATTTTAAGACCTTTAGTATCAGGTTTCTGGGAACTTGTGCTTAAGTGATAGGATTTTAAGACCTTTGAAGTATTAGGTTTCTTGGAACATGTACTTAAGTGATAGGATTTTAAGACCTTTGAAGTACCAAATTTCTAGGAACCTGTACTTAAGCGATAGAATTTTAAGACCTTTAATAGTATGTTAGGTTTCAGGGAACCTGAATAAGTTGTAAGGATTTTAAGACCTTAAGTATCAGTTTTCTAGGAACCTAAATCAGTTGTAAGGATTTTAAGGCCTTAAGTATCAGGTTTCTAGGAACCTGAATTAGTTGTAAGGATTTTAAGACCTTAAGTATCGGGTTTCTTGGAACTTGAATTAGATGTTAAGTCTCTCCGAACCTTTAATTGTCAGGTTTCTCGGAACCTGGATTAGATGTTAGGTCTCTTCGGACCTTTCACTAAGTGACAGGTTTCTGGGAACCCGGTATAACCCGGTATATGTGATACGATTTTAAGACCTATGATTAAGCGTGAGGTCTCTAAGGACCTATGATTAAATGTCAGGTCACTGGAAACCTGAGATAGATGTTTTAACATCATAAAATCTTCTAAACTAAGTGATGTCTCTTAGTTTCTGATTTCCCGGTGGCGAAGGTCCTTGACCTTCGATTGTTCATTCAGAATGGTGAATCTCTTGGATGACATACGAAGTGATTTATAAGATGGGGATTGAACTCATTATGCAGATCTGCCTATGTACCCTGTCAAGGGATCAAGCTTAACGTAGTTCGATTTTGGGAGAGTATATGGTAATACCTTTTTTTAGATTCATGGTGTTCCATGATCGTATTCCCGGTACTCTAATTCATACATTTATGAGTTTGTATACGTCGAGTCATACCACAAGGATGATTCAGTATGGACCTTCCCAGTTGGTACCTAACTCCTAGCACCTCACTCTTTGGTATTTTCATACACTTTTTCATAGTATGAGGTTGCTTACTACAAACCTCTATGGCTTCACTTTGGAGTTGTAGTGTCGTGCAATCGCTTGCTCGTAATTTTGGATGCGTATTAGTGCCTGCTATCGACATTCCTCAATCAGGTTGAGGTTGTCTACTAACAATTTGTTATTGGCTTCATGATTTGAGTTGAGGCGCATAGGGTTCACCCTGACTGAGACTTTGGCAGGGACACCATCTTTCATCCCATAAGCTAAAGAAAAGGGAGTTTCCTTCGTAAAGATAGCTTTTTAGTCGATTGATGAATTAGGGGCATGTGTCTTTGACACTTATCGCATTGAGTGGAGTATTTCTGGAAATGTGCGATTATTGTTGGCCAGGAATATCCTTGTTTTTAAGTAGGATAGCGAGGGCTCGGCCTTCGGAATGGTTGCCACATGAGCCTTGGTGTACTTCTGTCATCAGATTAAGGCATCAAGGCCATGAATGCATTTCAGGTAAGACCCCAATATGCCTCGTTTGTAAAGGTTGGATTCAATTATATAATATATTTCGCTTAAGACTTTGAAATTTGAGCGTCTCACTTGGGGGGGACCACTCCCTCCCATATGTATTTTATAATTGGCGATATCCAGTTGTTCCTTCCAGTGACTTGGTCACTGAAAGGTATCGGTGGTTCTTGTGTATCCTCAGCTACTAGCTCTGGGTTGCTTAAGGTATCAGACTCTACATGAGCTGGGATCGTGCCCCCCGAGGTATCCTGAGGATCGGAGTCTGGGAGACTCTCGTCTTCGGAGGTATCTATCATGCTTATTTTCAGCTCATGAGACTGAAGCGATGTAACTTCCCTTCTTATAAGCGTCATATATTCAAGCGAGGACATGGGCTTTCGCAGTGGTTCAAGGATGATAGTCTATATCGTCTTCACTGAGCTTGATGTCTCATTTAGCGAGAGGTTCGGATTGACTAGGACTGTGGAATACCATACAAAATGACTGAGAAGTCAATACTATGATTGGGTGTGATTGAAAGTATGGACGGAGCGTTCAAGCCACGGTTACGACAACCAAGGCTACCTTCTATATGGCTCGATACCTCATTTCTGCGTCCATAAGACTTTTTCTTGTATAATTTACAGGTTTCTGCTCATTTTTCTCTTTGCGCACTAGCATGCCGCTGACTGCGGCTGAGGAAACATCGACGTAAAGGTATAATGGTTCTCCCTCTATTGGTTTGGAAAATATGGGGGAGTTCGACATGTAAGCCTTTAGCTGTTTGAAAGTTTCCTTGCAATTCTCACCCCATAAGAAATTTATTGTTCTTTAGGAGTTTGTAAACTGAGAGGCACTTGTCGGTAGACCTTGAAATGAATCGGTTTAAGGCGGCGATTCATCCTTTAGGCTTTGTACCTCCCTGTTGGTCTTAGGTGACGACATCTCCACGAAGTTAATTATTTGTTTAGGTTTTGCTTTGATACCTCATTAAGTCTCCAGGTAGCCTAAAAATTCCTCAGAAGCTACTCTGAACGGACTTGGTAGGACTAAGTTTGTTTTTGTATTTGTTGAGGACTAAGACTGAGATCTCACAGGCTGAGGTCTCACAAGAGCCTCTCACTCATGCTCGTTGGGGACCTGATGCTGAGATCTCAGAGGAGCCTTTCGCTCAGGCTTAGTGGGGACTTTAAGTTGAGATCTCATAGGAGCCTCTCGTGCAGGCTCGCTGAGACCTGAGGCTAAGATCTCACAGGAGCTTCTCGCTCAGGCTCACTAGGGACTTGAGGTTTCTCACAGGAACCTCTCGCTCAGGCTTGCTGGGGACCTGAGGCTGAGATCTCACAGGAGCCTCTCGCTCAGGCTCGCTGGAGATCTGAGGCTGTGATCTCACAGGAGCCTCTCGCTGGGGATATTAGGCTTAGATCTCACAGGAGCCTCTCGTTCAGGCTCGCTGGGGACCTAAGGCTGAGATCTCACAGGAGCCTCTCGCTTAGGCTCACTGGATACTTGAGGCTGAGATCTCACAGGAGCCTATCATTTAGGCTCGATGGGGAACTGAGGCTGAGATCTCACAGGAGTCTCTCGCTCAGGCTCACTAGGGACCAGGGGTCTCTCGCCCATATTGCATGTGGGCACCTGTGAGAGCATGCTTGGATTTTTAGGATCATGTTGAGTTTCTTTTCAATATGAAGACTCGTTCTAGGTTTCGATATGTGGCAGCGTAGGGATCAGATGGTCTGAGCAGCCATTGTTCAGTGAGCCTAGACTCGGCGTCAAAGACGAAAATTCGGGTCAATCCAAATCTTGAACGATGGGATCCATCGTTAGCTACAGAGTGAGGGATTCATTGAATTTTTTTCCCACACAGGACGCCAAAATTTGGATACCAAAATCCACATCTAGATTTTTTGATGGTTTTTATGAGAAAAAAGATTTGTGGGCGAATCCTGTATGAGCTATTGATGAACTGGTAGAAGATTTAGATTGATATTGGTAAAATATTGCACAAGGTTCAAATAAGAAATTGATGATCTTGATTAAAATATGTTGATGATTACAAGAAGATTTGCAACTATAAGAAATAAAGAGTAAAATGTTATTGTTTAGATTTTTGTGTATGAACACCC
>OVAN01006544.1:0-21121 GCA_900406275.1 Anastatica hierochuntica
ACGAGAATTATGGTTTTTAGTATGTATTCGGATCGTTTTTGCACGGTTTGTCGTTCTTTGATGTTTTTACAGTAACAGAGCTTGAATGGACGAAAAGAACGCATTTGCAGTGGAATTCAAGCACCGAAGGAAGTCTTAAGAAGACTGAAGAAATGTCCACACAGAAGGACAGGGATCGATCGATCCTTGTCNATCGATCCTTGTCCCGATTTCGTATCCAGACCTGAAAACGCAAACTGAAGATTAAAACGAACCGACTTGTTTACCTAAAACCTAGAGTCGACTTTTCTATTGAGTTTATGCTATTTTCTAGTTGGAGAACACGTGGCTGAGCTTTGTAATCCTTTGAGAGAGATTCGACTCTTCTGTACTTCGTTTTGGAGAAGATTTCTTATCTCTACTCTTTGATTTTCATTCAATACAATATGTTTTCCCAGATTTCATCTTGTGTTCATTTGATTGCCATGTGTGAGTAGATCTCTAGTTGGGTTTAGGGTTTCTCAAAAGGGGATTTCATGGTTCAGTGATTGTTAGGTTGTTAGATTGGGGAATTAACCTGGGATCTTCGCTTTTCTCTGTGCTTAATGCTGAAATTAGATTCTCGACCTAGTTTCTGAATCTAGGATATTCAATACACCAAAAGTGATTTCTTGAATTCCTGAACCTGTGATTTAGCGAGCAAAGTGTCTTTAGCCAACGACAGTTGATGTTACTGCGCTATGTGAGCAAATCAATCTTGCTTAGAATGCATGCTTAGGATTCGAAACTGAACGAGAGTTTGTGTCTAGGATCCTTTAGCATAGATAATTAGCGCTGCGGCAGTAGGTTAATTATAACTTGGTGAATTGAGCTGAGATGGTTCTTAAATGTTTCCCCCTAAACAATCTATAATCATGATGAAAGGATTTCCCTGAGAACACCCTATGCCTAGCGTCTTCCTCAAATCGTTTTAAAACCCGTGTTTACTTGCTTTCTTTCTTGATTTCGAATTTAGTTTCCTTTTACCAAACTTTCTTTTCCGCCTTAACCCGTAATTGGTCTATTAGTTCTTTGTACACATTGGTCTTTGTGGATTCGATACCCGAACCACTACAACGTACTTAACTGTACGCTTGCAGTGATTTCTTGGGTGAAAACCTGAGCCATCAACCACCTCCCTAAGTTCCTTGACCGTGGCTTTGTCAATGTTTTGCATGACTGGTGAGTCAAACAAAAACTTCTCATTTCGCCATTACCCTCTTTTTTGTTCTTTTAGGTGTGAACCATTACATACTTAATTACTTACCTTGAACATACGATTCGGTGCACGTAGAAAATTTCTTTTGTTATTGATTAGTATACGCCGCAGCTGATGTATCACGAGTATGTTCATAGAGATTGACCGATTTCTACGTCTAAAGGTACTTATCAAATGAAGAGTATTATTATGTTCTTTAAGTTCTCAGCTTATGCAGCTACATAATAAGAAAATCGCGGTGTAGGGCTGGGTGGTAATCCATGACAAAGGAGAGCTGGTAGAAGCGATGAGAGCTTTATCGAGGCAGCCAAAGTGGGAGGCTCGAGTCATAGAGGTTGAAAGCAGTAGTAAACAGAGACTTCATATGCCAAAAACCTTTCACAACCAAGCGACAATCAATCTGAACAAGAACAAGAAGATAGACAGAAGTTTTCTCCATTTTTAAAATAGAGTTTTGTTCAAAGTCGCATAGTTTAAAGCATTGAACTGTGGTGGCGATAAGCAGGTGAAATTTTAATTGTGTTGGTTGGTCTCATGAGTTAGTTCTCCATTTTACAGAATCTAGATTTAGTTTTTACTATAGGTTAACTATTTTTATCACTCTTTTGTTATACACCATGAAAAAATATGATCCAATTTTTTGTGAAAATGTTTATGAAAAAGTTATAAAGTTGTTACCACTGATTGAAACTGACAAACTAACATTTTGACATTAATGATGTGAAGCATAAGAACTACACTACATAATTCAACTGTAAGGGTGAAGTAACACAAACTCTTTTCCAACTTAGTCATTATAGCATAATAGCACTAACAAGGAGCATCAATCACATAAACATGTCCCTTCCATGAACTCAAGATTTCATAAACTAATATGGAGGAAGAATCCTCAACGCACAGTAGCAATAAATAGCTTCGTTCAAGATCATAGAAAGTTTTTAATCTGAGACAAGTTGTAACATCCCTATCCCGAGGGACCCAGAATGCTCCAAATGGTATTGCCAAAACCGGAGCAAAACTTCACCAACCGGTCAGTAATTTCGCTTCTAGCTGCAACCTGCAGAAACACCAAAAGGAAAAGAAGGAAAAGAGGGGGGTGAGTGACTTTTCAAACAAGCCACTCAGTGAGGACGAACCCGACTCTGCCTCACCCGCCACCCGCCTAACCCCGGAAGACTAGAACTAGAACACAATCCCTAAGAAACACAGAAGACACCTAGTGTACCGCGCAAGCAACTACCATATCAAAACCTTTAAAATAACTCCTACCCTACTAGACACTTCTTTTAAAGTTTTCAGAGAACGTTTTTTCTAAACTACTTGCAATCATGGGCCCTTCGGATGCCCCCTTCCCCAACGCATCCTACCTCATCTGATCTCACTGCCTCGTAAGTAACATGATCTCAGACTTCTGGCTAAACTTCTCAACTAACCCGGACCCTCTTTAGTGACCGGCATTCTGCCCCTTCCTATAGTTTGTAAGGCCCAAGGAATTTCTTTCGTAACCCGGGCTCCATGACAATGACCGGCCCAGCCGGTTTGCCTGGAGAAAGGAATTCATTTCAATGTGCCCAGCCTTTTGGTTACATAGCTCATCTGGTGGCACCTCCCAGCCCAGGCTCTTGCTCATTCCAGCTCAACTGGTCAGGGGCCCGGTGTCCCGATCAGCCCTCTAGCTTATTCAGCGCTGCTGATGGATACACAAATTTCACCAAGCATCGGGGTAAAGACAGTCCACACGCTTACAAGATCCTACATTAGATTCCGCACCCAATGTAGGACTATCCAATTATTCTAGTCTTAAAGTCATCTCGCGTCAATCTCAAGCAATGCAAAATTAGACCTACTCACTTTTAGGACTTAGGTTCTCACAGACTCTTTCCTAGGCTCGACTTAGCGACCCAACAAACAATCACACTTAGGCGTATAAGACTTTATTTCATAGCAATACATAATACACATACATATTTGTGCCGAGACTTATAGCTCGACATCGGCCGATACTCTAATCCTAGCCTAACAAAATTAAACAAGCAATAAGTAAAACGGGGACGAGAACTCCTCAACTTAGCCACATCAAAGAGATGACTCTGGAACTACTGACTGACGATCCTCCTCCGGAGCTTTTACCCCATGATGACCCTCCGTCATCCTTCTTCTCCTTTGCCGATCCTTCTTCCGGAAAGGAACCTGGAATAGGGACCTGAATTAGACCTTAAACGGGAACCTACCAAAAACGGAAACTTTCTATTTATGGAAACCTGCCATACATAGAAGTTACACAAAAAGGAAACCTGTCCGAAAAGGAAAGTTACCAAAAAAGGAAACCTGCCCTAAAAGGAAACTTTCTAAAAAAGAAATTTACCAAATATGAAAATCTGCCACATTTGGAAACTTTCCAATAGAGGAAACCCGGGGCGAAAGGCAAAATGGTAATTTTACTTACCAAGGGAAACAACATTCTCGGGAATGTTTCTGGTCGTCTTCAACTCTCTGGAATCCTCGAACTCGAGCTCTTCCACTTCCTTTTGACGCGGACATATTGGCTGCACCAACTTCTAGGACGCGATTCTCAACTCATATGAATCCAAAATCGGTTTTCCTTTAACCAGAGGATTCATATGAGTCCCTACATTGAATAAACATAAGATAAGCTCGGAAAACCTCTGTTAACTCAAAACAAATTGAAAAACACACCAACATGCCAGTTCTGGAAATCCGACAGATTCTCTGACGCTTAGAAACAAGCCTATAACTTTAAAACTAATCGTTAATTCCTCGATCTGACTGGTCAGATTATAGCTACAGATGTCCTCTATTTGTGGGCTCTGGTTTCATTCCGGTCGGCCTCCGTTTGCCCTCGGAAACGTCCTTCAAACTCGGACTGGTCGTAGATTCAGACAGCACAATAACTTCTTAGAAAAATGCCTATAACTTTCAGTAGAAAACTCTAAATTACATTCTTTAAAATGGAGAACGAAGATCGACAAGTCATTTACCTTGTGTGAAATTTTCAGATTGAAAACTGTTGATTTGATCTGTCTTTTCTCTTTTCTCCCACAGCATATCCAGTCTGATTTCCGCAGGACTGCACTAACTTGATCTCTTTTCTTCGTTTCTCTCTTCTCTCCATATTGGTTGCACGAAAAACTCTTTGGAAAACTCTCTCTACCTCAGGTCGAGAGCTGGAAAGGTTTGGGAGAGAAAAAGAAATAACTTAATAGGTTAGGATTAGCTTTAAATAGGGTAGGTTAAGAAAACTGGTCTGGTTCGGTCCGGTTTGAAGGCAAATGGTTACTGAACGAGAACCGGGAGCTAAAAACCGGGATGTTACAATTCTCCCCTACTTACAGAGAATTCGTCCTGAATTCTTAGAACTGCAACACCCTGAGCTACAGACAACTTATAAGTCTGCACATGAGTTCAGTCGAATGTGTTAGCACATAGCTTTTTCCTTTGACCATTCTCGACTCAAGGTCTCAGCTCTCTCCCACTTAGTTTCCGACTAAGCTCTGAAGGTTCCTCCTTCTTCGGAGACCATGATTGTACATTTTCTTATGCACCAGAGATATCCTTTAATTTCGTTGTTGACTTTGTTCTATAAAGAATCTACCTTTTGATCTCAATAGTGACCACTGGCATTTACCTTTCATGCACAAGTATGGTTTCTTCGCTTACTCCAATTGCTGCTAATGCTCTGTCGTTCTCCCACTACATCCTTCACCAAGGTTCCTTCTAGAAAGCTCTTGTTATACCTCATTCCTTGCAAAGGAGGTCGTTGCATACAAGACTTGTCCTTCATGCTCACTTCCTTGTCCATTGTTGAGGTTATGTCCTTATACCTCTTGCCTTAGGACATTCCTTTAGTCCTAAGTTGAACTTGGTTGAGCGAGGTACGACACTTGTTGATATTGTTCCACCATGCTTTCGCTGCGCTCTCTGATTTCAGATATTCCTCCGACGACTTTGGCACAACAACTGCAGTATCTTTAAGAATCGACGACTATAGATTAGGAAGACTTAGAAATGGCTCCACAACGAAGAACTACAACAACAAGTCAACATAAGTAGTTATCTAGTTGCCCGCGATAACCACCACTAGTCCTTGCATACTGTGTTCGTGTCTAGAGAGCAGCTACAACCCGCCCGAGATGTTGTAGTCACGTTAGTACATGAGTCTCGGTCGAATATACTAGCACGTGAGCTCTGCCAATTGTAACTTACGGTTGGAGCTTGAAGGGTGGGCTACAAAAAAAACTGACACGGAATGAGAACTCCGCTCCTTGGAAAACACTAAGACTCAGAAACCTAAGGACCTAGACACACAAGCACAAGAAAATAAATAAATCCCGACACCTAATCCTATCGTTGGAACTTCATTCTACCCCTCGCACCCAGATCTAGATTTTGTCTTCTGTGTCACCTTGCAGACTCCAGATGCGGCGACTTAAAAAAGATGATCAATGGGACTGGAAAAATGTCTTCTGGTTGATGCGGTAGCCAAGTCTCGAAACCGTTGCAGTCGATGCTTTGACGCCTTGGAACTCGAAAGGAAACTTCTGCACTAGAAGCTAGACTAACGCCCAGTTGGTGATTTTGAAATTCTTTTTACTTTTTGAGGATCCTCAGAAAACAAATAAATTTGGAAAAACATTTTATCTTTCGAAAATCTATGACCGTCCAGGTCAGAACCGTAACGGCCTTAAACCTAGGCTCTGATACCACTTGTAACACCCCTATCCCGAGGGACCCGAAATTCTCCAAATGGTACCGCCAAAACAGAAGCAAAACTTCACCAACCGATCAACAATTTCGCTTCTAGCTACAACCTGCAAAAACACCAAAAAGTAAAGAAGGAAAAGAGAGGGGTGAATGACTTTTCAAACAAACTACTCAGTGAGGACGGACCCGACTCCGCCTCACCCGCTACCCGCTTAGCCCCGGAAGACTAGAACTAGAACACAACCCGTAAGAAACATAGAAGACACCTAGTGTACCGCGCAAGCAACTACCATATCAAAACCTTTAAAACAACTCCTACCCTACTAGACACTTCTTTTAAAGTTTTCAGAAATTTTTTTTTCTAAACTACTTGCAATCATGGGCCCTTCAGCTGCCCCCTTCCCCAACGCATCCTACCTCATCTGATCTCACTACCTCGTAAGTAACATGATCTCAGACTTCTGGCTCAACTTCCCAACTAACCCGGACCGTCTACAGTGATCGACATTATGCCCCTTCCTCCGGTTTGTAAGGGCCAACGAATTTCCTTCGTAACCCGGGCTCCATGACAATGATCGGCCCAGCCGGTTTACCTGGACCAAGGAATTTATTTCAATGTGCACAGCCTTTTGCTTACGTAGCTCATCTGGTGGCACCTCCCAGCCCAGCCTCTTGCTCATTCCAGCTCAGCTGGTCAAGGGCCTAGTGTCCCCATCAACCCTCTAGCTTATTCAGCGCTGCTGATGGATACATAAACTTCACCAAGCGACGGGGTAAGGACAGTCCACACGCTTACAAGATCCTACAATAGATTATGTACCCACTGTAGCACTACCCAATTATTCTACTCTTAAAGTCATTTCGCCTAATTCTCAAGCAATGCCAAATAATACCTATTCACTTTTAGGACTTAGGTTCTCACAGACTTTTTCCTAGGCTCGACTTAGCGACCCAACAAACAATCGCACTTAGGCGTATAAGACTTTATGTCATAGCAATACATAATACATATACATATTCATGCCGAGACATATAGCTCGACACCGACCGATACTCTAATCCTAGCCTAACGAAATTAAACAAGCAACAAGTAAAACGGGGACGAGAACTCCTCAACTTAGCCACATCGCAGAGATGACTCTGGAACTGCTGGCTGACGATCCTCCTTCGGAGCTTTTACCCCATGATGACCCTCCATCATCCTTCTTCTCCTTTGCCAATCCTCCTTCCGGAAAGGAACCTGGAATAGGGACCCGAATTAGACCTTAAACGGGAACCTACCAAAAACGGAAACTTTCTATTTATGGAAACATGCCATAAATAGAAGTTACCCAAAAAGAAAACCTGTCCGAAAAGGAAAGTTATCAAAAAGGAAAACCTGCCCTAAAAGAAACTTCCTAAAAAAGAAACTTACCAAATATGGAAACCTGCACTTTTTGGAAACTTTCTAATATAGGAAACCCGAGACCAAGGGCAAAATGGTAATTTTACTTACCGAGGGAAACAGTGTTCTCGGGAACATTTCTGCTCGTCTTCAACTCTCAGGAATCCTTGAACTCAAGCTCTTCCACTGCTTTTTGACGCGGACAGATTCGCTGCACCAACTTGCAGGACGCGATTCTCCACTCATATGAACCCTAAATAGGTTTTCCTTTTACCAGAGGATTCATATGAGTCCCTACACTGAACAAACATAAGATAAGCTCGGGAATCCTCTGTTAACTCAACTAAACTCGAAAAACACACCAACATGCCAGTTTTGGAAATCCGACATATTCTTTGACTCTTAGAAACAAGCCTATAACTTTAAAACTACCTGTTAATTCCTCGATCCGAACGGTCAGACTATAGCTACGAATTTCCTCTATTTGTGGGCTTTGGTTTCACTCCGGTCAGACTCCGTTTTCCCTCAGAAACGTCCGTCAAACTCAGACTGATCGCAGATTCAGATAACATAGGAACCTCTTAGAAAAACGCCTATAACTTTCAGTAGAAAACTCGAAATTGGATCCTGTAAAATGGATAATGAATATCGACAAGTCATTTACCTTGTGTAAAATTTTCATATTGAAAACTGTTGATTTGATCGGCCTTTTGCTTTTCTCCCAGAGCATATCTACTCTGATTTCCACAGGACTGCACTAGCTTGATCTCTTTTCTTTGTTTCTCTCTTCTCTCCATATTGTTTGCACGAAAAACTCTCTGGAAAAACTCTCTCAACCTTAGGTCGACGGCTGGAAAGGTTTGGGAGAGAAAAAGAAATAACTTAATAGGTTAGGATTAGCTTTAAATAGGGTAGGGTTAAGAAAACTGGTTTTGTTCGGTCTGATTTGAAGGCAAATGGTTACTGAACGAGGACCGGGAGCTAAAAACCGGGATGTTACACATGTCTTCACAATTAAATCGGATCAGATTCAAACTCCGAAGAGTAGAAAGAGAAGAAGAATCAAAGAACCAAACTTTTAATAGTTGTAGCAAATTTAAATCAAACTTTTTCAGAACAAGAAATGATCTGAGTCAAATATATTAAAGTAAATATTAATGCAAGAATTTCATAAAAATGTATTATTTTTTTAGTTATCATTCTACTGAAGACATAGAGATGATAATTGAGTCTCTTCTTTCTTATACCCTACTTTGCAGAAATACTTGAATGTGTAAGACTGGATTTAAAAATCGTTTGATTAGGATTAGTGGCATTAAAGACCTACTTGAACTTTTTCATTTTTCTTCATCAATATTGGCTTGCTGCATTAAACGTCGAGCCATTCAATTCATATTTTGTTTATTAAAGCTTCAATTTGAAGTTTATTCGTAACTTAATTTTGGCGCAGCTACCATAACTGCAGGTTAAATTTTACTCAAACAACTTCAAGTTGAAATGTAATCATCAATTAGGAAATTGGCCTCACGCGATATCTACCAAACGACCAACGTTATTGTTGTTAGTGCTATTTATCATCTAAGTTATCTTTTTCAAATGTTTATGTTCTATTTAATCTAATTATATATGCTTAAATATCTATTTGAGTTGGGTTGAACTATGGTATAACACTAGTTACCATACAACCACAAATTGAACCCCTTTCAAGATAGTGTATGGTAGAGATCCTCCCACTTTATTGAAATATGAAGATGGTTCTACTAAGAATTTTGAATTAGAAACAATGCTGAAGGAAAGAGATGCTCTTTTGATTCAAATTAAAGACAATCTTACAAGGGCTCAACAGTTAATGAAGAAAAATGCTGATAAACATAGAAGATATTTGGAGTTTGAAGTGGGTTCTATGGTTTACTTAAAGTTGAGACTTTATAGACAATAGCCGGTAAGTAGGAGACTGTGTCAAAAACTGGCGGCAAGATTTTATGGTCCTTCTGAGGTGGGGAGAGTATTGGACATGTGGCATATCGTTTACGATTGACTGACACCTCCAGGATTCATCCTTTTTTCCACGTTTCTCAGCTAAAACCGGTGTTAGGGAATGATCGACTTGTTACGCCATTGCCGGAGTCTTTGACAATTGATGATGAGATGTTGATTGAACCATATGAGGTATTGGATACAAAATATGTCTCTCTTGGCCATCTCATGGTCTTAGTATCTTGGAAAAACTTGTCTGCTCATGAAAATTCTTGGTTGAGAGCAAGTGAGTTGAGCCATCAGTTTCCATTATATCCGCTTGGGGACAAGCTTCGTCTTCGCCATGGGGGTATTGATATGCCCAAAAGATTATACTATCTGAAGAAGAAGAAAAAGTTAGATGTGGCAGAGGAGATTTCAAGCTGAGATATCAACAGAGTGTTAATAATACATAGTCATTAAGTCACATTACAATAATCCTATGAACTATAAATACGATTACTTTACTCTTTTGGCCTTTTATGCATTTTCTGTAATTGAGAGAGAGGAAAGATAGAGAGCGAGTCTCTGAGCTACACAGTTGTAAAAACCTTTTTCTTAATCAATAAAGAGTTACGTTCTTGACAAATTTGCTGCGTTCGTGAGCGATTTGGATCGAGACTTCGCGACGGTGAAATTCAGCGACTATGTCGAAGACGACGGCGACGAACCTTCAAGACGGTGATGATTCCAGACAAAATCCACCGCCGACTTTGGAATCTTTGGCGAAAGTGTTGATGTCTTCGATGCAATCTCAAATTGATAACGAGAAGAGAACGAGACTGAGATTTGAGAAGATCAAAGAAAGGATTGAGACTGGTTTTGCAAAGCTATATGAATTTTAAGAGAAGAGCAACATCAGAGAAGCAAACGTCGACACCGTACACTTCGATAGACTAAGCTGCTCTCAAAATCAGGTACGCACTCCGAATCTGGAACCATGCCCTAGTAATAAGGATTTGGATGAACAGGATAGGAATATTCTCGTTGCGAATTGAGATAGTCTGGTGAAGAATACGTACGGTTGGATTTTGTTGGTTGAGAGTTTTTTCGCGTAGGAAGATACAACGAGGCTGAGAAATTATAGCTAGTTTCTCTTAGTTTAGTTGGTGATGTTTTGAGTTGGTATGATAGTTAGATGTTGTGAAAACCTTTCTACAATTGGAGGGACTTTAAGGAATGTTTGATAGTCAGATTTAGTAAGGAGAAGATCCGTGATCCAAGCCAGATGTTGTTTGCAGTAAAACAAAGTGGTTCTGCAGCAGAATATATTCACAAATTTGAGGACTTATCTTTGCAAGTGTTTGGGTTATCTGATGGTCAGTTAGAAGGTATCTTTATGAATGGTCTTACACTTGAGATGAAGGAGGTTGTGAATCTTTGCAAGCCAAATGACTTACCTGAGTTGAAGGAGGTTGCTCTTCAAATGGAGAGTACAATTTATAAGATGGTGTGTAAGAATAGGCAGCAAGAGAATAGAACTCCCAATACATACAAGTCATCGTCAGCTTCTAATCCTAATGGGGGCTGGAAGATGAAGACAATTACAACATAAGGGTTACAAAATATTAAACCAGTACATGGGATTCATAGACCTCAGAGAAGATTAACTGATGTTGAGTTGGAGGAGAAAAGGAAGAAGAAACTTTGTTTCAAATGTGATGGCTAGAGGTCATGTATGTCTGAATCAATCACTACAAGTGTTAATAGTTGTAAAGGGCTATGAAGTGGAAGCATTGGAGAATAAAAATGGAGATTGGATAGAAGAACATGAAACTACATTGATGGAACTATCTCTAAACTCTTTTTTGGGTCTTTCTTCACCTACAACTACAAAAGTAAGAAGATCAATCAAGAAGTAACATGTTGTGGTTATGTTGGACAGTGGAGCAACACACAATTTTATATCTCCTTCGATTGTGAAGTTGGCACATTTACAAGTGAAAAAGAACAATAATCTGGAGGTTTTACTTGGTACGGGCATCTCAATACATGGTTCAGGTCTATGTCGCAATGTAACATTTGGTTTGCAAGGACTAAGTTTTACTACTGATTTCATCTCCTTAGAATAGGGCAATGCGGATGTTATTCTTGGCATTTAGTAGCTTAGAACCTTGGAAAAATGTCAGATTGATTGGGATACTCATGAGTTGGCCTTTTTATATAGAGGAAAGATGGTTACACTTATGGGAGATCCAACGTTACATTCGCGACAAACCTGCATGAAGACATTTTAGTATGAACCAGAATGTTTAGCTACTGAATCCGGTCAGGAATTGGTAGCTTTGGAAACTGAGATTAATGCAAAAGGGGAATTATTACCACACATTCGTATAATGCTAGACAACTTTCAGGAGGTCTTTACAGAACCAGTGGGTTTACCTCCTCTAAGAGGTCACGAGCATGCTATTGTGTTAAGACCTGGAATGGGGCCGATAAGTGTGAGACCATACAAGTATCCTCATGCACAAAAGGAGATCATTGAAAAACAAGTAAAAGAATTGATGGAAATAGGGACGGTCCGATCAAGTCAGAGTCCATATTCAAGTTTGGCCCTCTTGGTTAAGAAGAAAGATAATTCGTGAAGGATGTGTATGGATCATAGAGCCTTGAATCGAGCTACTGTACCTGATAAATTCCCAATAGCAGTAATAGATCAGCTATTGGATGAATTATATGGTTCAAAGTGGTTTACTAAGTTGGATTTAAAATCATGCTATCATCAAATCAGAATGAAACCAGAGGATATTGGAAAAACAGCCTTTAGAACGCATGATGAACATTACGAATTCTTAGTAATGTCTTTTGGTCTAATGAATGCTCCTGCGACCTTTCAATCACTCATGAATGATCTTTTCAGACCTTTTTTGAGGAGGTTTGTGTTGGCTTTTTTCGATGATATACTGATTTATAGCTCATCCTTGGAAGATCATATACAGCATGTACAGAAAGTGTTAGAGGTGTTTGTTCAACAGAAACTATTTGCTAATATGAAGAAGTGTACGTTTGGTCAGCCATATGTTGAGTATTTGGGTCACATCATTGGGTAGGAAGGAGTTTCGACAGATCCTAGTAAGATAGAAGCAGTAAAAAGTTGGCCTATTCCGAAATCTGTTAAAGAGCTGAGAGGATTTTTAGGTCTCACTGGTTATTATAGGCGATTCGTCCAGAATTATGGTTCACTAGCATGACCATTAACTACATTAGTGAAGGCAGAAGGGTTTATGTGGTCAAATCAGGCATAAGAAGCTTTTGAGACGTTCAAAAAGGCTATGATTTCAGCTCCATTCCTTGCTCTACCAGACTTTACTGATGTCTTCGTAGCCGAATCTGATGCTTCTGGTTTTGCTCTTGGGGCAGTACTAATGCAGCGTAAAAACCCAATAGCTTACTTCAGTTACAGTCTAATGGATAAGGAACAACTAAAACCCATTTATGAGAGAGAATTAATGGATATTGTTATGACAATTCAAAAGTGGAGACATTATTTGTTGGGTAGAAGATTCGTGGTGAGAATGGATCAGAAAAGTCTCAAATATTTGTTGGAACAACGCGAAGTTACTCTTGATTATCAGCGTTGGTTAACAAGGATTTTGGATTCTGAGTTTTATATTGAACATAAGGTGGGTTCAGAGAACTTAGTGGTAGACGGTTTGTTCAGAATAAACAGTCACACTACAAGTACATCTTCAGCTTTGCTTCTTGCTTTAGCAGTCCAAACCTCATTACAGCTTCAAGATTTGTGTCAAGAGATTGATTCAGATAAGAATATCCGCAAGCTTTTGGATAAGTTGATCGCATGAGAGTTTGTTAAGAAAGGGTTGAGTGTGGTAAATGGGAGATTGTTTTATAAACAACGGCTAGTGATACCGCATAATTCTTTACATATTCCTCTCATTTTAAATGGATGCCACAATGGATTGATGGGGGGACATTCAGGAGTTTTGAAGACTTTAAAAAGGATTCAAGATGTGTTCTATTGGGAGAAGATTAAGTCGGTTGTTCAAAAGTATGTTGCAGAATGCTCGGTTTGTCAGAAACACAAATATTCAACATTAGCTCTCGCAGGATTGTTACAACCAATTAAGATACCAGAGCATATTTGGGAAGATTTGTCGATGGATTTCATTGAGGGTCTTCCACTCTCACACGACATCAACGATATTCTAGTTGTCTTGGATCGGTTAAGAAAATATGCACACTTTATTTGTTTGCGTCATCCTTTTAATGTTGCGGATGTGGTTGCAAAGTTTCATCAAGAAGTGATCAGATTACATGGTTTTCCTCGGACCATAATCTCTGATCGTGATAAGATTTTCACAAGTTCTTTTTGGAAAGAATTTTTACTTCAAGCCGAGACAGAACTCAAGTTTACAACAGCCTTTCATCCTCAATATGATGGGCAGACAGAGGTTTTGAACCGTTGTTTAGAAACTTATTTGAGGTGTTTTGCTTCGGGTCATCTGAAGAAGTGGGCAAAATATTTGAGTTGGGCTGAACTATGGTATAACACCAGTTACCATACAACCACACAATCAACCCCTTTCAAGATAGTGTATGGTAGAGATCCTCCCACTTTATTGAAATATGAAGATGGTTCTACCAAGAATTTTGAATTAGAAGCAATGCTGAAGGAAAGAGATGCTCTTTTGATTCAAATTAAAGACAATCTTACATGGGCTCAACAATTATTGAAGATCAATGCAGATAAACATAGAAGATATTTGGAGTTTGCAGTGGGTTATATGGTTTACTTAAAGTTGAGACCTTATAGACAACAGTCGGTAAGTAGGAGACTATGTCAAAAACTGGCGCCAAGATTTTATGGTCCTTTTGAGGTGGTGGAGAGAATCGGACATGTGGTATATCGTTTACGATTGACTGACACCTCCAGGATTCATCATGTTTTCCACGTTTCTCAGCTGAAACTGGTGTTAGGGAATGATCAAACTGTTACGCCATTGCTAGAGTCTTTGACAATTGATGATGAGCTGTTGATTGAACCAGATGAGATATTGGATACAAAATATGACTCTCTTGGTCATCTCATGGTCTTAGTATCTTGGAAAAACTTGCCTGGTCATAAAAATTCTTGGTTGAGAGCAAGTGAGTTCAGCCATCAGTTTCCATTATATCCGATTGGAGACAAGCTTCGTCTTCGCCATGGGGGTATTGATATGCCTAAAAGATCATACTATCTGAAGAAGAAGAAGAAGAAGTTAGATGTGGCAGAGGAAATTTCAAGCTGAGATATCAACAGAGTGTTAATAATACATAGTCCTTTAGTCACATTACAGTAATCATATGAACTATTAATAGGATTACTTTACTCTTTTGGCGTTTTATGCATTTTTTGTAATTGAGAGAGAGGAAAGCTAGAGAGTGAGTCTCTGAGCTAAACAGTTGTAACAACCTTTTTCTTAATCAATAAAGAGTTACGTTCTTAGTACATGTGTGTGTCACATATTATTGTACATAAAATCCTCTCACCTGCTTTCTTTTTTTTTTCTTTTTTTTTGTTAAATTGCCTTCTATTAAAAATAAAGAGAAAATGTTTAGAAAATTTGTACTTAGTTGTTACAAAGGCCATACTTAGTAATTAACCCAAAAGGGTAGAATTGATTTCTTTTTGGTTTCTTCCTATGTTATCTTCTCAAACCTAAAATGTATTTTCCTCTTTAATAAGCCCACATTAATGTTCTCTCCCTCTGGCATGTTTTTATAGACATGTAAAAAAGTATGTAAATATGGATTTATGTATTTTTGTAAATTGCCCCTGTCGTATTCTTCCTCCGATTAATCATGCTAACTTTTTTTTGTAGTGGTATTGAGCAACAAAATGGAGGCAAGACTCTATCATTTACTTGAGAAGCTTATACTTAATAAACTACCATCTTTAGCTTTTTAACAAAACAAGTGCGTACCTATCAAGATCTCATTGCGTTCATGTCTTCTATTTATAAACTTAATTTTGTACCTTTTATTACATATCAAACTTTGTTTAACTTAACTTATTTGTGCTATTTCAATTTGTACTTGTAAGTGTTAATCAGTGCCTGCAGAGGATGTGCCGCGGAGATGGTGGACTCATCGAAGAGAAGGCCTATTTGGTAATTTGGATTCAAGTGATTTCTTTTATATTATTAAGATCGTTAAAGAAAAAGATGATTAAAAATAACCTAATCAAATGAAAGAGACTTGGCCAAGGAGCATAAGAAAATGTTTCTTAGTTGATGATGGTTTAACATTTTCTTAATTATGGGACTTTCATCTCTATGTCTTCATTAGTTATGTTCCCAAATTTCTAAAATTGGTTCCACTACCAATTTTATCTAAAACTTAAATGATCTAATGGCGAGAAAATTAAACAAAGAGAAACTAATCGAAGTTAAAGTGTGTTCTTAAACTCTTATTACAATTGATTGAGGCCTCGATCAAAAGATAATATCAATTTTGGTTCATAGATATATAACACATAATGTGCGCGTAGCACTGGGATTCACTTAGTTATTATTATACTAATTAAAAGGGGCTAATTGTGCCCTCCTAGACTATCCGCATCAGCACTTTTAGCTTTCTTCTAAAGCTGCCTTGTCATCAATTTCATCTTTTTAAGCATATGTTCTATCGATTTACAAAACGTCGATACCCATCTTCCAGTTTTTTCTGAAACGTAAGTAGTTAATTCCTTATCTATTTCTCTCCAATCGCGATGAAATCATGGAACATTTGTTTCCTCTTCAATTCATTCATGAGACGATTAGGGCAGGGCCTTCTTCGTCTTCTTCATTTTCTTCAATTATGTGACAAGCCACTGTGGTAATCCCACGGGATGGGTAAAGCTTCTCCTTCCTATGCTCGAAAAAATTAGAGATACAAAAGGGATGGTACCCAACGAAGTTTACTGGGGATTCGATGTTTACACCTTTATGTCTCCTGATTATCAGGGGTTTTGTATCCAAATTTGATTTTGGGCGAGGCCATGTTAGTCAAATTTGTAGATTGTCTCGAACATGGGTTTTCTTTTTGGTTGTAGGTTTTTGCTGAGTTTCTTCTCTTTAAAAACTAAATTTAATCTAGATTCATTCTGAATTGCTATTTTGATGATCCTGATGTATCATCTACCTTACTTTCATATTCTTACTTTGTTGTATTTGTGCTCTCGATATCTTTCCCTGGTTACCTTCATAAATATCATTTCCTTGCGGGGATTATGGCGATTTTCTGCAGCTATAAAAGAAAATGGAGAAAGAAATCAAGGCGCTCGCCAAGGAAATCAACGATCTATATGGTAATTGGAAACCATGGCCTCTTAGCTTTTTGTCATTAGTTGTGGGACTTCTTGTGATGTCTATTTTTGTATTATTAGTTTATTACATTAAAAATTTACTAATATTATTATGTATTTTCAGTACCTCTACATGTGAAGATGAAAATTAGAAGATCATTTTGAGGCATTTTAGAGGCATTTTAGGTTGCCTAACACAATTGGGGGCTTCAATGATATACAGATAAAGCGGCACAACACCAACACACATTACTCAACAAACAAGCCAACAAGAGCAGCTACTGTCAAAACCTACCATAAGCAAACTGCTCCCTCTGCTGAATCTGCAGCAACACACAAGGCTTCAAGTCTCAAGAATGTTCTAAATAGTAGCAATGTTAATGTTGAAGGTCTGTAAATTTCTTTTCGTTAGAATAGGCGCATTCTTCTTCCATTGATTATTGATTGTTTTTATCTACTATATACTTAAAGATGATGGTCATTTGATATATGTTCGAAATTTTCCATTTGGCTCCACACCCACACCAACACAACTTGAAGAGGTTTTTAAGACCTTTGGTGCTATCAAGCAGGAGGGGATTCAAGTTAGAAGCATTAAGGTTCGAAATATATAAATCTACAAAACCCCTTAAAAACCCCAATGCTTACCGGTTCCTTTTACGTTTTTTGTGACTCTCAGCAGCAAGGTTTTTGTTTTAAATTTGTCGATTTTGAAACATTTAAAGGAACGCATAGTTCTCTCGAAGTAAAACGTTTAATCCGAAGTCTTTTTCGAGCTCGACCGTCTCTGTGTACTACAGGCTATAACAACATGGAAAGAAAGAAAATAAAGAAAACTTCAACGATAAGGCGTGCTAAAAGGTAATGTATATAACGACAACAGAAAGATTTTTCGAATGAGAAAGAGCAAAGGCCGAAAGAGACGAAAGTTATGAAGAGAGCTAAGAACGTAAGTCTCTCTGTTTCTTCTTTTTATTTTGGCCACGACACATTCCAAAATGAAGTTGAGCAAACAGTAACACCCTAAAAGATTTGTTTCCCTCCTGTTTGTGAATAAGTTCTACGAAGACTCACTTTTAAAATTATATCTTTGTTTCAAAATGTGACTGAATCTGATGCAAAGGCTGCCTTGAAGCTTATGAACATTGGCATTTATCATCAAGAACTGGCATAGATGGATGAGCTCATGTCTTTGTTCTTTTGAATTCGTCTGTCACTTCTTCTACTCCACATACTTATCTTAAATCAAAATAATTGCTAGGGATTTAATGGTTATGACTACTTTCTTTTTTATTTTCCCTAGGTTTGTAGTGTCAGCTACTTCCTCAGTTTCTCTATTTTTTTTTTATCTATCTTGAGGTATATTCTTAACACATAGTTAATTGTATATGGAGTATTTTTCATAACAAAGATGTTGATACTTCTGCTGAGAGATGATAAATTTATGAGTTTAGTTACACTTACCGAATAATATTTTCAAAGATTCAACCATTGGTTAAATTTTGCCTCTGTATAATTAGTGTAGAGGTTTCTCACCATCTACATGGACTAACAAAGCTTCACTCAACTTTTCTAATTGTGGGCACTGTCGCCTTTTGCTCAACTTCAGTGAACCGAGTGTGCTTCAATTTTTGCGTTGTTGAAACACGTTTGTTCTATGCATGAGTTATCAGATATGTGATTGTAAAATTCAAATCTTTATGTACGGTTATTTTGTGCATTTCGGAGTAAGCTCAGTCAAAGCACCACCAACATTGGACTGAGTCAACGTAATGAATTCATTCACTGATTTGATAGTTGTTGTTTGGTCCCAAGTTCTCCTTCTGCTAAAGGTATAGATTCGCTCAATTTTAGCTCAGACTTACTTTAGTGCATAAATGCTTTTGAAATTCTAGTCTACTGCCAATGTTTCTCTTCATTCGTAAGAGTTTATCTTATACACTATTGAATTGTGAAAAACTTTCTTTGCATTTGTGATTGTATATATGAAAACTCATCAGATTGTGGCTGCCTACTCTAGTTTGTTCTTTTGCTTTACTGGCTGGTCTTATGTGTTTTCAAACAGTGAATATGGAGTTCAATTGTTAATTATTGAAGTGAAGGAAGAGGTAAAAATTTAAGGAGATAGGTTTCATGTATTTATGTGATTGAAAGGAAAAACGGTCCATTTGTTTATGTTTGCTTTAGAATTCAAGCATACATAATCTAAGAGGATACATGAGTCCTTGGCTAACAGCTCTAAGATTGTTTCTTCGTTTTTCTCTTTGAAATATAATAAACTTCTTGGTCAGATTTACTGCTTATGTTGTTCGAGTTTTGACGAATGAGTGTGTTTTATTTATGAGAAAGTTCTTTATAATTTATGTGTTATTATTTGTTCATGATGTTGATTCAAGAGTTTCTATTTTTTCTTTAGGATGTAAAGACGTTTGAAGAAGTGGGATATGACATGAGATCAATGGTGGTTGTTGTACAAAATGCTTAGATATTATACTTGTTCAACAAATAATACGGTGACAGGCTGTGAACATAATTATTGTACGTCTGATGAGTTCTTGGTTAAGCATCAGTATCTACTTTCTTATTAGTGTGTATCATTTTTGCCTTTGTTATGGATACAGCTGACACTGATTTAGTTCTTAGTGATATGAGAAAAATGACATTATGTGTCACTAGAGATTATAGGTACCAATACTACTTTACTATAGAGGGTTTTTCATGACTCTCACATGACGTTGAAGAAGAAGCTTCAAGGGGAGACTGTATGAAGAGATCATCGATGCAAATGCTGTTCTCGAGCTAAATCAAATGATTTCAAGAGGAATGACCCTTAGAGTGTGATGTTATTTTCTTTTAGTTTTTTTTGGTTCTACACTTTTCTCTGTGTTTCTGTTCATTTTTCCTTTCGACTTTTGTATGTTTGATTCCAACGCAAACCAATATAATTATCAACGTAAAAAAGAAAGAAAAGCATTTGCAACTCCTTGCACTCAAAGGGTGAAAGTAATACATTAATTTTCAAACTAACTTGAGCTTGTATCTCAAAAATAGACACAAGTATATTGTAACAACATATCTTGCATTGTTATACAATACACTAGTAAAATTTCTTGGCTATATCTACGACGATTTTTATTGCTATAACAAATTTTTCGTGGCTATACGAAAGATTAGCCACGAATAGTCACAATCAAAAAAACGTGGCTATAGGATCATAGCCAAAATATTTCGTGGCTAATCGTAGCATTTTAGCCACAATTTTGTCACTATGATTTTGTGGCTAGTTTACCTATGATTTGCTATGTAAAAATCGTAACTAGTTGTCACGATAATAGACACGTTTTGTTTAGTGTCTATTTTAGCTAGAAAATGTATAAACGTAGCTATTTTTTCAAAAAAAAATATTTAAAATAGTAATCATAAATTAAATCAAAGTTAAAAATAAATAAATTCATAAATTTCAAAAATAAAATATTAAATCGAAAATTAATTTTAAATTAAATTGGTTTAGTAAATTTTTAATTAAAATTTGTTGGTATATAAATTAAATATGATTTACAAAATAAAATTAATTTATAATAGAAATCTGGTTTACAAATCAAAAACCGGTTTACAAATTAGTACCGGTTTAAGTGACCAAAAAAATAGTACCGGTTTAGTAATTTAAACCTAAAAACAAAAAAATATAAACGAGCTTTCATCTCCGCCGCTAATCCCTACCCTAGTTTCTCCTGAGTCTGACCTCCATATCTTCTTGTAATCTCCGTCATAGACACAACAGATCTGGTGACGTAGCAATGGAATGGAGATGCAGCGACGGAGCTGGAGACGCAGAGGTGGAGTCAAGACGTAGAGGGGGAGTCGAGACGTAGAGGCGGAGTCGAGATGCAGCGGCAGAGTCGAGATCCAGTGGCGGAGTCGAGATGAAGTGGAGGAGTCGAGACATATCAGTGGAGCCGTAGACGTACACTACAAGAAAACTGTCTTTTTGCGACTGTTTATTGCGACCGTATAAGTAGTTTCAAATATAGTGAGAGTTTTACGTCATCATAACGACACTTTAACGACGGAAAAATGCGTTGAGGTAAAACAGTCGTTAAATTACGACCATAACCAAGAGTCTGAAAAACGTCGCAAATTAGCGATTATTTAACGACTGAACAACAAATAGTCGCAAAAGTGGAACTGTTTTCAGACCATATCACGCAGTAGCAGACGGAGCGACAAAATAGTCGCAAAGTTACGACTGTTTCGTAATTAGATATGTATGTGACGTTATAGTTGCAGAAAGAGTGACAAAATAGTCGCAAATTAACGACTGTTTCATAACAAGTTATGTCTCGTAACAAATAGTCGCAAAAGTGCAACTGTTTTCAGACAATATCACGCAATTGCAGACGGTGTGACAAAATAGTCGCAAATGTACGACTGTTTCGTAACTAGATATGTATGTGACGTTATAGTTGCAGAAAGA
>OVAN01006545.1:0-21120 GCA_900406275.1 Anastatica hierochuntica
TCCTGGGCCAAAACTTGAGTATAGGCCCAAAGAGAATAAGAACAATGCTCAGCCCCATCAACGAAACGATGTCGTAATACCACATCGGTCATCATCTTCCTCTTCACAAACGACAACAGAGGCAATCGACTATGATAAGATCAAAGCTGGCACTCTGTAGGTAAAGGACAGTCAAATTCCAGTCTTCAACAGATTTGATTGTCTAGGATCTGAGGCCGATAGCATCTGATTATGACACCTGACAAAAGACCCGTTCTCAATCTCTCTATTTATGTAAATGAAAACCTAAAGCTGTAATATGTGAATGAATCAATAATATCACAAAGTTTTCATCTTTTAAGGCTTTTGCCTTCTCTCATAATTGGGACCAATGAATTTTATAGGAACGAATTGTCATTAGATCAAAACAATCATACTTTAAACAGAAATTCTTTAAAACGCCACTACAACAATTTTTTGTTCCAATTTTTATTAGTATGTTAATTTTCAACAAAGTATCATTAAAAATGTTTTATTGTCAAAAATATCATAAATGCTAGAATGATTATTAAGAACTTCGACATTTTTTTGTACAATTTTGACTTAAGGTTTTGTTTTTAAGGCTATAGATTTAAGGTTTAACTTTTAGACTTTTTTTAGAGAATATAATTTAACTTCTAAAGTCTAAAGTTTAACTTTAGTTTAGTGGTGTTTCCACATAACAAATATTTTAGATTTTTTGGAAAATAAAACCTAGTAAATGATACTTTGAATGTAAGAAGAGCAAACGAACAGGTTGCAACACCGTCTCATGAAATCAAAATTCAAGCTTTGCAACTGTTCTTAGTGAGAGAAATTACTGGTTTTTGTGATATATATGAAAAGTAGTATTATGAACCAAAGTTAAAAAGTGTTCGTAAATTTTTGAAAATGGATCTATTTTTAAACGGTTATTCTATAATTTTATAAAATTTAGAAGTAACAAAATTGCCAATAAATTACCATTTCAAACTCTGACAGATCTAAAGATTCTTCAAGTCATAAAAAAGGCGTCAATAAATTTTGAGTGCCGTCAAAAAAGATACGGTTGTCTCCATGTTAGGTACGGCGTGGTACTTGAAAAAGCAGACATCAGCCTCGTGGTTGTCAACACACGTGGCGAGCTTACCGATATCTTTTGTACGGTCCTAAATTTGTTTACGTCAAAGTAATCTCTTTTTTTCTTTTTTTTTTTAAGTTAGTAGTATACGATTAGTTTGTTTTTTGTAAAAGATATACGATTAGTTTATTGATAGTTTCATTATTTGCTAAGAACAAAATCTAAGATGCTTGGTTTTGAATAGTTTCGTGAACAACTTGAGGTTTTAAATAAAGAGAATAAAATCCAAGTTCACAGTTTTGCCATTTGGAAACCGTGGCGTGAGACTTCGGTTTATAGAGTCCATTGATATGTGAAGAGATTTTAAGATGATTGATTTGACTACTTATGTTTCGAAAGTACATTTATCTTTTCAATCATACATCTTCAGAGAACTTTACAGTTAAACGTACTTATACTAGAGTAACAATAAGATTGATGACCTTTTAAAAAGTGAATTGTTGGAATCGTGCGAACAAGGACAAATCACGAGAAAAGATCGAGTAGTGATTGCATGGACAATTAATCATGACTTTAAAGTCTTTCGGATGTAGCGCTCCCGACAGTCGGACATGATGGACCGCAAGTCCGAAGAAAGGTGTCGCTGGCACACGTGAGTGGTGGACAGAGACGTTACACATGGTTTAATGTAATTTGTTACCCTATATTGTGAATTTTTAAATTTTTATTTCATAATATATAAGATGTTTTTACGTTTTTATGAAATTATAAATTTCTTAAATAATATATTACTAATTGTATCCTTTAGTTTTTTTTTTATAACTGGTTGAACTCATTTTAGTTTATGCATTTAGATACTTAATTTTCGAATGAAAATATTTTTGATGAGTTACTATGTTATGAATGAAATAGAGCATTTAATGAATCCGTACATACCGAACCAAGCAATTAATATTACCATTGAGATCGAGCCGACAGTTGTATTCACTTATTAGTCTACCTGAATAAATTTCCAACTAAGGGAATAAATTCAACGAGATCTAAGCTTAATCTAACTATGGATCTTATGATTCCTACTACTCGGACACACTTATCCAAAATTTGATTCTTGTTAAATATTTTGTAATTTGCCAGCTAAGACAATTTTATCAAATCTTTTTGGTTCATTGTTTTCAAAAGATTATATAAACCTCCGCACTAAAGGTTTTAAATTAGTACTCATTCTGTATCTTAAAAAGTGTCGTTTTGAGATTTTAATTTTGTTTCATAAAAAATCTCGTTTTACATTTTTGACGCAAATTTATAAGCGAAATTTCGGTTTTAACCTCATTGTTTTAATGTATTAACTGGAGAGAGAAAATTTTTAAGTATTAATTAATAACATGTAAAACTTTTTAACAATTTTTTAATATGTGTGAAAAATGTCAGAATGACATTTTAATTTTTTGCGAAACAGATAGAGTATATAAGATCCAATCGTTTCTTTTCTTATTTAGTTAAAACCAATAATTTCTTTCTAAGTCTATATATAAATAATACTGATGAATACTCTTCACTTTTCCGAAAATTAGATTTTTAGAGTTTTTCTTTGTTCCACAAATGTATATTTTTAAGTTTTTTTATATTTTTTATTAACTGATAGTATATAATAAAATGTACATTGTAAAAAATATTTGAAGCAAATTTATACTATTGGTTGATTGTTTTTTGAAAAACATTTAGTTAGCTAAATAATATATTTATTCATAAACATTTATTGTACTTTTTATTTTTGTGTGAAAATTATGATATAACGTACGTACATCTCATTATGTACTTATGATGTGTAAAGCTACGTACGCGTATATGACCTTTTGTTCAAACTCATTTTTTCCTCATCGTATCACTTTTGGAGTTCATGTTATAATGTAAAATATACTAAAGGTAGCTAAAGGTTCTGTTCCTAAAGCTTTTTCAACATTAAGATGCATATCACCCTTTTTGATTATGTCAAAAATGCATTTATAATCATGATTATCTTGTTATCATCGGTGTAACTATAATACTCGTTTTTGGTTATTATATAGTAGTTGATTGTATATTGGTTTTATAATTAAATAGTAAATGATGTACCAATTGACTAAAAATGTTGCTAAATAAAGATGCATTTTGATGATAAAGTTTGATATGTCTAGAGTTTGTTAGATGGACATATATATAAGGAGACAAGTCTCTATCAACCTTTTTTTTAGACATAGGTGGATCGATAAGGTCTGATCCATAAGCAAACCTTACGATGCGGGGCATCGCGATTTAGTGGAATCGAACTCCAGGCGCCTGAGTATTCAGCACCAGAACCTTTGCTACTGGACCAAATAAGTCTCGGCCTCTATCAACCTAGTTTTTAAGAAAAGTGTATATATGCATGTATTACGTAATTATTATTTTAAATCACTTTTTTTTGTTTGATAATGATTTTAAATATAGTTGATCTCCAATGTTTCTCTTTCTTTTTTTAAAAAATTAAAAATAGTATACAGATTGAAACCCTCTATGCGATACGCTTATTATATTCCATTAATTTTGTTCTTATTAACCCACCAAAAAACACTTTAGAATAAATATAGTAGCAATATGTGACCTGTGGGTGGCCACGAAAGGAAGAAGGAAATTTCATTAAATCGTATCCAATTAGCAAAATTATTCTAATTGATTCTACTTTTTCTTAAAGATACTGACTTCATTTTTCCTTGATAAATTGGAATGAACGCAAAAAAAAAAAAAAACATTTACCAACGGTTGGGCAATTAGTTTCGCGCAAAGAATTAAGGCATGATTATTGGTAGGACAAGTTTAAGTGTTTTATCAAAAAAAAAGTTTAAGTGTTTTTAGTATTTTTTAATGATATTTTAAGACTAAAGACAAATTAAGGGGACAAAGACAAATGTGTAGAATATTGGTTGTTTCTTAACATTGTTTCTTAGTTAAAACAAAACTTCAAAAGAACCGAACCGAAACGGATATTTTCGGGTATTTTGGATTCGAATCGTTAAAATTTAAACAGATCCGAAACGGATCCGAAACTTCAAAAATTGTAAATGAATATGTAACGGTTCCAAAAACTTAAAAAAAAAAATGGATCTGAAACGGAACCGAAACGGATATTTTCGGGTATTTTGGGTTCGGATCGGGATATTTTAAACAGATCTGAAACGGAGCCGAAACTTCAAAAATCGTAAATGAATATGTAACGGTTCCAAAAACTGAAAAACCAAAAAAAACGGATCTGAAACGGAACCGAAACGGATATTTTCGGGTATTTTGGGTTCGGATCGGGATATTTTAAACAGATCTGAAACGGATCCGAAACTTCAAAAATCGTAAATGAATATGTAACGGTTCCAAAAACTGAAAAACAAAAAAAAACGGATCTGAAACGGAACCGAAACGGATATTTTCGGGTATTTTGGGTTCGGATCGGGATATTTTAAACAGATCTGAAACGGATCCGAAACTTCAAAAATCGTAAATGAATATGTAACGGTTCCAAAAACTGAAAAAAAAAAAAAAACGGATCTGAAACGGAACCGAAACGGATATTTTCGGGTATTTTGGGTTCGAATCGGTATATTTTAAACAGATCCGAAACGGATCCGAAACTTCAAAAATCGTAAATGAATATGTAACGGTTCCAAAAACTTAAAAACAAAAAAAACGGATCTGCAACGGAACCGAAACGGATATTTTTGGGTATTTTGGGTTCGGATCAGGATATTTTAAATAGATCTGAAACAAATCCGAAACTTAAAAAATCGTAGATGAATATGTAACGGTTCCAAAAACCGAAATTCCAAAAAAACGGATTTGAAACCGAACCGAAATCGATTTGAAAATGAAATTGTTCAGACAAAAAAAAAGATTCCACGTGGCTTGTTAAGGACAAACCAAAATTGTCTTTAATTAAGGGCAATTTTGGTTTGTCCTTAGCATTTTGTATTTTTTTTTTTTAATATGAAAAAAGCAAGGACGCGTCCGGGGGACGCCGATAATTATGCTCTTAGTTTCGTTACTCAATTTTTCACTTTTTGAGTGAAAATGTTTTGTATCATGTCATTTAGTATTAGCAAAGATTGGTTCCGAATTTCCGAATATAAAGAAATATTAGTAGGCCTGATCAGAACTCCTCTGGTTAACAAAAAAGAAATTCAAAGGCATTCACCTAAAATTTACAATTATGCAACTATATTTCTTTGTTATACCTTTTACCAAAAATATATTACTTTGTTATACTGACGTAAATTCTACCAACTAATACTCCAGAAAATGGATAATGTCAAATTCAAATGATAAAAAGAAATGAATTGAGTCAAATATATTTTCTTTTTTTTGGCGGTCAAAGATAGAAAATTATAAACTTGTAAGTCACGCACGCGTACAGTAACAAACAAGAATAATTTGTATGTCAAAGCAAGTAAATTAATAACATTTTAATAAGTTTATAGTAATATTTTTATTTTTTTTTTCGTCTAAATGATTTTTATTAGTGACCGAAGTACAAAACCATAAACGGATTCCTTAATTCAAGTAAGAAGATTGGTATGAAATTAATATTCTCAGTAAATTATTTCTAGTTAATTTGTGATATTTAGTTTAAAACTTTTTCTTATAAAAATGAAATTTGGGAGAAAAACGTTTCGAACAAATGGGTTTGCGGATTTAAGATTTTTTTAAAAATAAATTTGAAATATTGGCAATTAAATACAATTAAAAATGGCAAAGCCACTTTGTCAAAATTGGTCCCAACAACATTATAAATATATATAAACTCCATTGCTGAAGAGTTAGTAACTTGCGATTTCTGTGTGTGTTTCATTTTCTTCCTCTCACGAACATAAGAGAATCATAAAAAAAAAGAAGATTCAAGAAGAACTCATACAAAGTTTCAAGATTCCTCAAAAAGCTTTTCTTGATTCGAAATAAAACTCCATCAAGTCCCGACCGTATATTCCAGGTATTTAACCACGACTGATTCTTCTCTGACGACTGATTCTTCTCTATATTATTATTTTTCCTTTCTGAAGTTTTATTACATCAAAATGGGTTTTGATTAATATTTTGATATTACTTCATTAGAAGAGATTATCAATGATGGGTTTCGTTCAAAATGGTAAAATTAACTCTCCAGATCCGAAAAGGTTCTGCTTTTTAAAAGAAAAAGTTTGTTACTTTGGCTAAAGGTTATTGATCAGAAGGTGTTTGTGAAAATGCGCTTTGTTTCTTTGTGTATACTTTACACATATACACTTCTGTGTTTGTGTATCAGAACATAACAGATTCGTGATGTTTCTTTCACTTACAGGTTCAGAATCTTTGTTCTGTTGAATGGGTGTATCATTCTCTTGTCCGTTCGCAGAGCAAGACGACGTTGAAGCTGGTCTAGATTCCGTCATTGTTAAGTCCATAAGCTTTGGTGATGACGACGAGTGCAAAACTCCAAAGAGATCTGTCAATTTCAATGGCATGACTCTTGAGCCTACGATTTTGAAGTCTTTGGGATCTGGTAAAATGGTTGTTGAGAAATCTGTTAGCTTCAAAGGGTTGCAACTCGAGAGGATGATCTCTCTTAACAGGTCTGTTTCGAAAGAGAATGGCTATGAGTTAGACAATGAACTCTCTGTTCTTGATCCGAAGAATCCGAAACATGAAGCTGCTATAAAATTGCAGAAAGTTTACAAAAGCTTCCGTACCAGACGAAAGCTTGCTGATTGCGCCGTGCTCGTGGAGCAAAGCTGGTTGGTTTCTTTCTTCTCATAATCGAAAATGGTTACACTCCTTGTGTTGTGGGGATCTAATGTTGTTGTTGTTCTGTTTTTATCGCAGGTGGAAACTTTTGGACTTCGCTGAGTTGAAAAGAAGTTCTATATCTTTCTTTGATATTGAGAAACATGAAACCGCGATTTCAAGGTGGTCTAGAGCCAGGACTAGAGCAGCTAAGGTTGGTAAAGGTTTGTCGAAGAGTGAAAGAGCTCAAAAGCTTGCTTTACAACACTGGCTCGAAGCTGTAAGTTAGAGACTAGTCTCAGTATGGTTTTTTAACTGCTTGTTGGATTGAACGTAATCTCATCTCTGTCTGTGCTTTTTGTTTTAACAGATTGACCCGAGACACCGGTATGGACACAACCTGCACTTTTACTACAACAAATGGCTTCATTGTCAAAGCAGAGAACCTTTCTTCTACTGGTAATTCCTTCTTGCCGACTCATCTTTTCCATGTTTCAAAAGCTTTGAGCTAAATCAAAGAAACTAAAATCGAATGTTGCAGGCTTGATATCGGCGAGGGGAAAGAAGTAAATCTTGCGGAGAAATGTCCGCGATTGAAACTTCAACAACAATGCATTAAGTACCTTGGTCCGGTTAGTATCCATCCCTTTATCTCTGCTCAACAAGTAACTTCACCAAGAAATTAGAACTTCTCTCTTATTTTTGTCGTCTTTATGTTTCGTGTAGATGGAAAGGAAAGCTTATGAGGTAGTTGTTAAAGACGGCAAATTCTTCTACAAGCATAGCGGAGAGATTCTTCAAACTTCTTCAATGGAAGAAAGTGATTCCAAATGGATTTTTGTGCTCAGCACATCGAAAGTGTTATATGTCGGGAAGAAGAAGAAAGGTACATTTCAACATTCAAGCTTCTTAGCTGGAGGAGCAACTATCGCTGCAGGAAGATTAGTTGTTGAAAATGGTGTTCTCAAGGCTGTTTGGCCACACAGTGGACATTATCAACCTACAGAAGAGAATTTCATGGACTTTCTGTCTTTCCTCCGAGAGAAAAATGTCGATGTCACTGATGTAAAGGTAAGGAAAGCGATTTGAGTTAATGACTCAATTCATGGTTTAGATCTTGAGTCTGTGAGGATTTGTGTTCTTATTAGTGTGTTTGTTTTCGGTTTTGTTGTGTTTCAGATGAGTCCTACAGATGAAGATGAGTTCTCTATTCACAAACAGAGAAGCACTCGTATGAGAAACCATTCTTCGGAAGAGGATTTAGAGACTGAAGAGACCATTGCCCTTCAAGATAAGGCTGATCTAAGAGAAGAAGAAACAACTCCATTAGTGGCTAATCTCGAGACACCGAAAAAGATGGAATCTTTTAGTACATTTGACGATGAAACAAAATCTACAAAAACATCTGAAGACTACGATTCAGGTGATGATGAAGAGGAAGAGGAAGAGGTGTTTGAGTTAGAACAAGAATCAAAGCCTTCAGAGCAGAGCTCACCCAGAGAAGAAGAAGAAGAAACCAAGGAGAGTGAAGTGATGAAGATTACAGAAGAATCAATCCTAAAAAGGATCAATTCAAAGAAAGAAACAAGATCTTTCCAACTCGGGAAACAACTATCATGCAAATGGACAACAGGTGCAGGACCAAGGATCGGTTGTGTAAGAGATTATCCATCAGAGCTTCAGTTTCAAGCCCTTGAACAAGTTAACTTGTCTCCAAGAAGTGCATCAGTTTCAAGACTCTGTTTCTCGTCGTCATCCCAAACGCAAACGCAAACGCATCAAATGTCACCGTTATGGCGAGGAATGTCATTACCAGCAGATATCACACATTCATAAAACTGATGAATTTTTTTTTCCTTTAAAGTTCTTTCGATCTGATCTATTCTTTTTGTGTGAATAGAGAAGATGATGACTTAGAAATTCTTTTTGTATTCTTTTTTCTCTTCTTCTCTGTAACGACAGCATTTCATTTGTTCGTTTAGTTTCTTGTGTAACAAGATATCACAGGAAAAAAAAAAGTGTTAGATTCTAGGGCTTTTTCGTTTTGGCAAAAGCCTTGTTACACAAGTCATTCAAGATTCTCTTTTCTTCATACCATAACATTTTAGTACACGTGTACTACTCTATTAAATAAGTTTGGGCTTTGAACAGGCCCATTAGTTTAGTAAAGAAGAAAAGGCCCATTAGATTAGTGGCCGCAGCAACAAGAACCATGCCACTTCCCACGCGTCTGTCTCCCACCTAACCCAAATAACAAGTCTCCGGGATTTTTGTTGTTGTTGTTTTTTTTTTGTTTTTTTTTTCAATATGAAAGATTTTATTAAAATTGAGGTGGGATTAGATTTTTCGATTGTCGGATTCAAGATTTTCGGTTATTTCAAGTTTCAGGTTTGGTTTAGGTTTAAATTTTTTAAATTTTTCAATTATTTCGAATTTCGAGTTCAAGTTTAAGTTTAGAATTTTTAGATTTTTTGAATATCCATGCAGGTTCAGGTAAGAGTTCGGTCTGGATAATATTCAATACCTAAAATACCATAAAATAAAATTGATTGGGGTATTTTTTTATTTAACAATATGACTAAACTTAAATTTTTATAGTTTATTTTATAACTATATTTTTTAATGTCTTCTAGGATATTTTGGTTTTTGAAATAGTAATTAAAGCCAATTTTATTATTTTTAATTCATTAGATACATTTAATAAGATTTGTAAGATACATTCAATTTAAAAAATTACACATGAAAAATGTTGTGTATCTCTATTTTAGTAGATAATAGATAAAATTATCACAAGAGAGTAAAAGAAAATATAATTTTTGTAAAGCTATTTTGCTATTATAAAAATATTTTATAATAACTTTTGTTGTCCAGACTTAGCAAGAAACATTACTATAAATAAACTTTTTTTTTGGTTAAAATTTCTATAAATAAACTTACTATAATAACTTTTGCGTAACTAAAATTCTAAAATTTTAATTAACGTGTTGTGCCAAAACTAATGTGATATATTTTAATTACTCCATAATATAATCCGCTAAGACAAATTAGAGACTATATTTAGCAAAAAAAGCATCCCATTTTTTTAAATAAAATAATTAACTAAGTTAAATAATTTGAAGGCAATAAATTATTAAAATACAAATGGAAAATTTAAAAATAAAGCGGGAAGAAGAAAAACAGCAAGCAGAAGAAGCATGGCGTGAGCCATAGAAGTTGTTCGCTCATCAGCTAATTACATCATCTTATCTTCTTCAAAGTCTCCTCCTTTTAAAAACTCTCTCTTCTCTGCAACTAATCTTCACAACAAAATCTAAAAATCCACAAAAAAGCTTCAAGCTTCAATCTTTTTACTCTTCCACAAACCGATCTAATGGCTCCAACACTCTCTATTGCCCAACTCGCAAACCCGGCTGAAGTAACCGAGTTCGTCGTTAACAAAGGAAATGGCGTAAAGGGTTTATCAGAAACAGGGATCAAAGCTCTTCCTGATCAATACATTCAGCCATTCGAAGAACGGCTCATCAACAAATTCGTCAATGAAACCGACGAAGCGATTCCGGTAATCGACATGTCTGATCCTGACGAAAACAGAGTCGCTGAAGCAATCTGTGACGCTGCTGAGAAATGGGGTTTTTTTCAAGTGATCAACCATGGAGTTCCTTTAGAAGTTCTTGAAAACATCAAGGCTGCTACTCACAGATTCTTCAATCTCCCTGTTGAGGAGAAGAGCAAATTCACAAAGGAGAATTCTCCGTCCACGAACGTTAGGTTCGGGACGAGTTTTAGTCCTCGTGCGGAGAAATCTTTGGAGTGGAAAGATTATCTCAGTCTCTTCTTTGTCTCTGAAGCTGAAGCCTCACAGTTCTGGCCTGATGTTTGCAGGTGAGCTTCACAATTTCTTTCTCCGTCTCTTTCTCCGTCACAATCAATGTCTAAATTTTCGATTTCGAGTTTTTCTATTGCAGGAATGAAGCATTGGAGTACATGAACACCTCGAAGAAAATGGTGAGGAAGCTTTTAGAGTATTTGGGGAAGAATCTCAATGTGAAAGAGCTCGATGAGACGAAAGAGTCACTCTTCATGGGTTCGATTCGTGTCAATCTCAACTACTATCCCATCTGTCCTAACCCGGACCTAACTGTTGGCGTTGGCCGGCACTCAGACGTCTCTACCCTCACTATTCTCTTACAAGACCAGATTGGCGGCCTCCATGTCCGTTCCCTCTCATCAGGGAATTGGGTTCACGTGCCACCGGTTCCTGGTTCTTTCGTGATTAACATCGGAGATGCGATGCAGATCATGAGCAATGGTCGGTACAAGAGCGTGGAGCATCGTGTCTTAGCTAATGGTAACAATAACAGAATCTCTGTTCCTATCTTTGTGAATCCAAAACCAGAGTCTATCATTGGTCCTCTTCCTGAGGTAACTGCAAACGGAGAGAAACCGATTTACAGAGACGTTTTGTACTCTGATTACGTCAGATACTTCTTCAAGAAAGCACACGACGGAAAGAAAACCGTTGATTTCGCCAAGATATGATCAAAATGAGACCTCAAGGTGTTCGATTTCTCCTCTTTTTCCTTTTTGGTTTCCTCATTGTGATTGTGTGTGTGACTGAATAAACGTTGAAGACTTGTCTTCAGGCCAGTTTCTCTGTTCAGTAATGTGTTGTATAACCTCTCATTGATCAATACAAATTTTATAAGTTTGAAGTGTTACATGAGCAAGAACTTACACTGAACTCTTTATCAAGAATCATGATCATCGACTTTGGGATGTTCTCTGTTATCATTGTCAAGATCTTCATCATTAACTTCGTTGAATTCGAAGATCTTGTTCTCTCTGAAGTAACGGATCAGGAAGTACCAACCGACCGCTCCTAAGGTCATTAAACCGCTAACAAGGTACACAATCCTAGTAGCAAACACAATAATCACAATTAGAAACACCGAAGGTATCAAGCACATAATCACCACTCCTGGGGTTTTCAGCGGAACTCGGTAAGGTCTCTCTAGCTCAGGTAGTTTAATTCTTAAACAAATGAAAGACGCAAACTCTAGAAACATCCCTAAAGTGTACAAGAAATTTGCCGCGGATATGATGTCCGTGAAGTTCATGTAAGACAATCCTAAGGACATGAGAGCTGAGATTAGAATCCCGACCCAAGGAGTATTGAACCATTTCGAACGTACCCCGAAGAATGAAGGCAAGAAGCCTAGTTCCGCCATCCCTTCAAGCTGATAAGCACTACTACTTAACTGAGCTTCAAAAAGTCCTATACTTGATAAAACCGCGCCAATCTCAATCCATATTTTCAACCATTTTCCAGCGATCATCTCAGCCGCTTCTGCGTGAAAACCCGTTTCCCATCTGCTCTGATCTACTGAGACCGCACCAGTAACAGCGAACAGAGGAATCAAGTAAGACACACAAGTGAAGATGACAGCGATAAGAAGCGCCAAAGGGAATGTCTTTTGAGGCTTATCGACTTCGCCTGCAAGAGTACTAACATTGTCCCAGAAATTCAAGTTCCAAAAGAGTGTATTGAAGTAAAGATTCCAATCCTTTTTCTTGTTTCCTAAACCACCCCAACGGTGAGGTCTGATCTTAGGGATTGCCATAGCCGACATAACAAGGAAAGGACAAAGAGACACTAAACCAAGAACAACAGCTACATAACCTACAATGGCTAGACCAGTGTAGTTGAGGAAAGATAAGATCACTGTCGAGGCGAAAATACAAACGTTTCGAGGCCATCCGGATTCAAGAACAGGGAATAACTTGTCCAAGTAAGATACACAAAGGACAGGAAATGAAGCAACATTGATCACACCACTTAGGAACTTCAACGAACCCATCATCGAGCCAACGAAAGACCCGAAAGCTCGATGCGCCCATATCACAAACCCTCCATTGCCTGAGAACAAATCAAACAAACGAATCAAAAACAGAACATTCCAGGTTTAAGAAAGTGTAACAATTCAATCGATTGAATCCCAAAGTAGCCTCCTTTTCATCAGATCATAGTCAGATGAGACTAAAAGTTCAATGCATAGACCACAAAACACGTACTGTTCTTAGCAACATGGCCGACCCTGACATTTGACGAGCTATAAACTTATACAGTATTGGGGCCAAATTCTCGGTTGGGACACGTTGCCTATACATATTAACTTAAAAAATTTTTGCGTTTGAAACAAATGTTTCGTATCGCGGCCAAGCGCCTTAGCAATGTCTACACAGATTACATAAAGTTTGGATCTTTTTGTAACCTGGAAACGCAGTGGAGAGTTCTGCAGTAATAAGGGCTTCAGGGACACTCCAAATGAAAGGGAAGATGAGGAAACCGAGAATCGCTAGAAGCGGTCCAGCCGCTTGAACCGCTGGTTCTTCTCCAAACGGCCCACCCGCGACTTCAAAGTAAATAAGGAAAATCAAAGGAACCAAAGTTAGTTTTTTAGCGGTTGCTCTTCCATCGTTGCCGCTTGAATCGGCGGTTGTTGTTGGGAACTTAAAGCTCGATCTTGATGTGTCTGTAATTGTCATTGAATCGTTACTTTCTGAGATGATATGAAAATGGAGATTCAGATTATATTATATAGTATCAGTTTGGTTGTATCACACAAGAAGGTTCATATTATATTATATGATTATAATCTCAATGTGTTTGTTGTTTATCTAATTATTTAGTATTAATTATTATTCTTTTTTGGCGTAGATCAATCATATTTATTGCCTGAGATGAAAGAGCAATGATTTAGATTTCTTTACGCTATAAAATTGACAAGTTGTCTCCCACCCATCTCTTCAAGCTATGACTTGGTTCAATGCCCAAAAAGAAACTTTTGCCCGCCCATTCCGGTTTAGGATTAGTTATAAATTAAAAGTGGAAACTTCATCAACATTAGCATTAGTCTAGTACTATCTACCAACCCAATTAACGAAGTCACAAAACATGTTTTCCATGTGAGATTTTTCTCCATGCCTAAGATAATAGCTTTTTTTAATCTATAATTTCGACATAATCCGTCATGTTATCTTCGAGATAATGCTACTTTTTTAGTTATCTCGACGAAATTAAACTTTTTTTTAGATAATCCGTTAGTTGGGTGACCAAATCACTTTCTAGATCAAATTAATAGGACAAAGTGTGGATTAGCTCTGATACCATGTTAAGTTTTATGAGTTTCAACTCAAAACAAATAGGTTTTAACCCATGTTACTTATAAATCACTCAAGGTCCCATTATATTTCTGGTTCATATTTCAATGTAGAATATTATTCCTTTTTTTGGCACTGAATTTATTAAAGAACTTCAAAACGAAGTACAGTGGGCATTCAAAGCATTTTGTGCCAATGCATCAACACAATTATTCTGAGAAAGTGAAATAAATGAGAAACTAATACGCAAAAAGGAAGACGAAATAGCGCGAACTTCAGCAAGAACCGAGTGTAGCTCAATGTGAAATTCTCCCTTCTGAAGAAGGTTGACAAGCACTTGACAATCACTAAAGATATGAACGTCATGCAAGCTTCTCTCTTTGGCTTTTTGAAGAGCCAAGACAATAGCACATCCTTCTGCAACCAAAGCGGAAGGTATATCAAATCTTACATCTTGAAACTGATCAAGAATCAAATTCGTATCAGAACGGGAAACCACTCCCAAACCGCAAGAGAAACGATCGACAATCCATGATGCATCTACGAATATCTTCATGGAAGTGTCGATATGCAGCGTGACCGTGAGCTAAGCTGGCCGATGTCGTGGTTTAGCTTCAGTGGCAAGAAACCATGCTCAAGCCTCCAATGAAGCTTTCGTGATGACTTCAATGACTGACCACTCAACATTAATATATACTTTATCATTACGTGCTTTCCACAGAAACCAGAAAATCCAGGCATATGAATAACATTCACTATCCCATTCGATGTTAGGAATATGGCCAGAGATGGTGATGCCTCGAAAGTGGGAATAAAAAGAGGAGCCATGTCCCAAACTCTTTGCGCCATCGGACAAAGGAGAAAAATGTGATCAACGATCTCCTCGCCAGTGCAACGAGAACAAGAAGAGTTCACTTGAAGTCCTGTGGAACCAGCTGGCTCCCCACCCCAAGAGCTCTAGACATGGCACGCCAAAGGAAGCTTCGAATCTTCGGAGTTGTTAAAACTCGTCATATCCGTTTCTTCCAGTCAATGACCACGCCATTTGATCTTGATAAGTTAGTAGTAGCCACCTCATAACCGGATTTTGATGTATATATCCCCCTCTTGTTGAATAGCCATACAAGTTTATCGCAAGAACGAGACAAACTAATGGGAATGCGTCGTATTAGTTCAATAAATTGCGGTAAATGGCGAGAGATGAGATGCACATTCTAAGAACCTGAATTGTGATCAATAAGATCCGCTACTAACATGTCGAAATTTACCTCAGGTGCTGGACCTATTGGCCGCAAGGAGAGAGCGAGGATAACCATGGGTCGTGCCAAACGCGGACTGATCGACCATCTCCTATCAACCATCCAAGCCCTTGTCGAAGAAGGTCTCTCCCCTCCAAAATGCCATGCCGAGGAAGAAGTAGATGGAGTAATGTCCAAGAAAGATGCTTGATGACAGTACTTTCTGAGCAATACGCGTGACACAAGTGCTTGAGGACAGTTGAGTAATCGCCATGCCAACTTAGCAAGCAGAGCTAGATTATGAGCCTCCACCAGTCGAAAGCCTAACCCATCCTTAGCTTTAGATGCCGCCAATCTCTCCCAAGATATCCAACATATGCTCTTTTTATCCGCCTTTGAATCCCACCAAAATCGGGTTAAAACCGGTTGAATACGTTTACACAATGACATAGGAAGCTTGAAGCACGTCATTGCATAAGTAGAGATCGCGAATAGTACTGCCTTGAGCATTATTTATTTGCCGGCGGCAGACAAATATAGAGAGGACCAACTCAACGCTTTTTGTCTAATGCGATCAACAATGCTCGTAAATATATCACATTTTCGACGTCCGAAGCTTTCCGGAAGGCCTAAATACTTCTCTACTCCTCCCACTTGCTGAGCCATAAGACATCTTCCCGAAGATGTTTTAGAAGCAAAAGTTATCAATGACTTGGCAACATTGATAAGCTGGCTCAATGCCTTCTTGTAACGCTTTAAAAGCGCACGCAAAACTCGACAACTAAGAGGGTCCGAGCGGCAAAAAAACATGGTGTCATCGACGAAGTGATTAAGATGAGGACTGGCACATGAGACTTTAATTCTAGGGAGCGTACCATTCGCTTGAGCTTTGTGACAGAGCCCAGAGAGTACCTCAGAGCAGAGAACAAAGAGACATGGAGAGAGAGGATATCCTTGTCGTAGACCTCTAGTTGGCTCTACCATACCATGAGGAGCATCATTGATAAGAAAAGAGTAAGACACCGTAGTGACGAACTCCATTATCCATCTAATCCAAGTTGGATGAAATCCTAGGCGCTCCATAACTGCTCGAAGAAAACTCCACGCAATGCGATCATACGCTTGTCATGTCTGTTTTTACGGCCATGAAGCATCGATTTTGCGCTTTCGAAGTCTTGAGATAGTGCAAAACCTCATGAGTAATCAAGACGTTGTCAGAGATGACCCTTCCAGGTACAAAACCAGATTGGTTTTCTGAGATAATGTCAGGCAGAATTGAGTTAAGGCGCGACGTTAGAATCTTCGCAATAATCTTATAAAAGACATTACAAAGTGTTATGGGTCGATATTCAGTGACTCGACGAGGGTTGTTGACTTTCGGAATGAGCCTAACATGAGTGTGATTAGGCCGACATGGGAAAGAACTCGAGACGAAGAAGTTCCCCACTTCGCGAAGTACATCATGGTAAATGGTTGGCCAAAAAGCTTGGTAAAACCTTGAAGAATACCCATCAGGACCTGGGGCTTTGTCGGAATTGATTGCAAACACCGCTGCCTTTGTCTCTTCCTCCCGAGGCACAAGCACAAGAAGCTCATTATGCGCGGTCGTAAGCTGTGGCGATAATGACTCAGAGACTAACGAGAGATCCGAGTTGAAAGTAACTTGTAATCGCTTGAGCTATCTCATGGTCCAGGTACTTCGGTGTACCATTAGAGTCTTCAATAACCACAAATCGGTTCCTTAAACGTCGAGTGCGAGTGATAGCATGAAAATAGCCGGATTTACTGTCGCCATGTTGAAGCCATAACACACGGCTTCTTTGGCGCCATAAAGCTTCTTCGGTCGAGTAAGCTTCCTTAAGAGCAGCCATGATGTCCGATATTGTACTTGTGTCCGTAGAAGAGGAGGTGAGAGCTTGGTCAAGCTCGGGTTGGAGCTCTTTAATCTTCTTTAAACTATTATAGTTTCGTGCTTTAGTCCAAGAGATCAATTCTCGGCGACAACGAGAGAGCTTTGTCTCCACCGAGACCTCATCCTCACCTTGCCAAACATGTGCGATGAGGTCGTAAATCTCATCATTATCCCGCAACCGGTTATCAAACCTAAAGAGGCCTCGCCGCTTGGTACAAGAGTCATCAAAGAAAGTAAGGAGAGGACGATGATCCGAGCCTTCGAAGGCACAATACTCCGAACGACCAGAGGAGAATAACTCAAACCATGAGTTGTTAGCTACCGCCCTATCCAAGCGAGAATGGATTAGATGCCGGAGTGACGCACATCCCAAAGCCCATTAACCGAGAGAGGCTATTGCCGGAGTGACGCACATCCCAAAGCCCATTAACCGAGAGGCTGTTTCCGGAGTGACGCATACCGCGCCAAGAGAGGCTGTTGCCGGAGTGACGCACATCCCAAAGCCCATTAACCGAGAGGAAAATAAGGAAGTCAACGAATGAGCCTTCTGGGCGTGGTGGGCCTCCTTGTTTCTCAGATTGGAACATGATCTCATTAAAGTCGCCTATTAGCAACCAAGGAGACTCGCGATTCTCACCAATTGTCGACATCTCATTCCATAATGCTCTACGATTTTTTTGAGCTGGTGCACCATAAACAAAGGTACAATAATTGGAGATGTTGCGAAGATGAGAGTATCAATGTAGTTCTGCGATGATGTCAAGACACCAAGCGAGATATCCCCCTTCCAGAATAAGGCAAGGCCGCCGTTATATCCTTCTGGTGGGATGGTGAAACGTTGGCTATATCCTAGCCAAGAGCAAACTTGTGAAACGTAGTCATCTTGATTTTTTGTCTCCATTAGGAATGTTATGTCAGGAAAGAGCTCAAGTCTCAATTCCTTTAGACGTCGAACTGTCATGGTGTTCCTAAGCCCCTGACAGTTCCAAGAGGTTGTAATCATTGAGAAGTTGATGGTTTTTGGGTAACCATCAAACCCTTACAAGCCAATTTTGAAACATTCGAAGAAGCAGAAGCAGAAACATTTTCCTCAAGGCGAGGTACAAGATCAGCACAAGCACTAGATGCTCTAGTAGCCGAAGAAGTACGACGAGGTCCCTGTGATTTGTGTGGTGTCAAAGTTGCAGTCTTGTGAGGCTTCTTTGGCACCGAAGGCTTTTGTTTCGAAGGTGCCTTGTGCGCATTAGCTCCTTTTGTTGGCTCCCCAGCAGAACCAATATTAAAAGTCACCTTTTGGTCAGGCAAGAAAGCTGGACCCGAGTCGATGTATGTTGGTTGTTGTGCCCGCAATATTTGACGCTTAGACTTATTAGCTATCTTGGCAGAGGAAGTGAGGGAGACATGAATTGAGGTCTGACTTAGCCCCTCTTTTGATTCATAATCAATAACTACGTCTTAAAGATTTGGAGAAGAGTTATTAATGTTAGGTTGAACAAGCTTCCTAGATTGGAGAACCCGAGCCGCAACCTCAGAAGATCCCGACAAACGCTCCAAAGTAGAGCGTTTCTGTGGCACAACCTGCAGTGGAGACAACCTTTCAAGGGCCAGTCTTCGTGACTTCTTGGTTGTGCTAGACTCTTGACCTTGGCCTGGAGAAACATCAATGGGCGATGTAGAGAGATGCAAAGGATGATCCTACTTAGAAGGGAGAGGCCGAGAAGAGTCTTGGTAAAGAACCGAACGAGACGACGAGTCCTCTGGAGCTGCTCTAATTCTCCCAGGTTCTAAAGCTCGAGAGTTTTTGTCATGATCTCTAATGGCAGAATGTGATCGGTGATGATATCGTGGGACATCGCCCTCTGTCCGAGGCTCGGGATAATCCCGACCTCGCGGTTCTTCCCGCCTCTTAGAGGAGTGATGCAGGTTGTAGTGAGAATGGGAGGAGTAGTGCCGAGGTGATCGTGGTGGAGAACGACGTCTAGATGGAGATGAGCGTGGGGAATGGTGTTCCCTACCATGGCGATCGTCACGTCTAGAAGATGAAGGTAGAGGCTTCAGGTTCATATATCTGACAATGTCACTTCTCGGAGGTGAATGACGTCGAGAAGAGTTGGTGTTGAACTCTCTATGCTCTTTGTGGTGGACTTTGTCAGCTTCTAACCGATGAATGGTATTCTTTTGGTTAATTCCCAACTCTGGCTCGACGGGTGTGGAGCGTGATCTCAAGCGAGTGCAAGATGCTTTTTCGTGGAGGAGCGAATAACATGAGAAACAATGACGCTCAAGACGTTCATACTCAAACTCCAGAGTAGCAACTTCCCCTGTAGAAAAGGTGAACCTTTCTTTCATTACTAATGACTTTGTTGAGTCCATGAGCACCTAAACTCGTCCCCAACGATCATCATGATCTTGGTATTTACCAAGCTTTGCACCAATTGCTCTAAGGATGTCAGCTTTATAGAAGTGCAGAGGCAGATCGTGGACAATGACCCAGAAGGGAATAAGAGAAGGATACGAATCCGAAACAATAGGTTCTCGTCGCCTTAGAACAACCATCCATCATTTAAAGTGGAATGAGGCTCGATCAAGGACTGAAAGTAGATCGCTTTCAGACTGGAACCGGAAGCAAAAGCGTTCACGACCCACTTCCTGACCTTCGATACGATGGGAGAGGCCCCATAATTGAGGGAGGAAGCTGATCACAGCCTTAGGCTTTTGAACCTCCGGATTGAGAACTCGGCCGATCAAAGTCAGGCAGTTGTCGGCGATCAGGTCATCATTGCAGACTTTGGGCAATGGAGGAGGTACCGATTGGATCCAGGTCGATGACGAGGCTATACCTTTATCCTTGCTCAAACAAGACATCAGAGAAGAAGATGAGAACAAAAGCAGAGGAGGCGACTGTAATACACAATAGAAGACGTAGCAGAGCAAAGGAGAAAAGAGTCGAGAGGCAGAGGATTCAAGGTCGCCGAAGAAGATCACCCATAATCGTCTTTGGGATCGTCGTTCGCCCTAGCACCGCCATACCAAAACATATATTTTTCTATGTTTGTGTGTTTAAATCATATTCATTTAGAGGTTCTAATATTTAACAACATTTATAATATTTGTTATGATAAAGGCCACGAGGGCAGCTTCTGCTCATCCTCATTTGCTCTTTAAAATATTTAGCTAAAGCGAGTTTTTATCATGCGGTAGGGCTTGTTGGATAGGAGAATAACACTACCAGTCTGGCTAGCACACTATATTGAAACTGCGAGGCTCTAATTGTTGAAACTAGTGCACTACATTGTAACGTCCCTAACCCGGTTAAGGAGTTAACCATCCGGTACAGACCAAATCATTTCGCAAAACCACCAACTCTCGCTTTGAACCTCATCTCAAACCAACCTGCAAAACAATTCCCAGAAAAAGAAATGGGAAAAGGAGGGGTGAGTGACTTCCCGACAACCAAGTCACTCAGTGAGAGAGCACCCTAGACTACTTCGCCTGAAAACTAGATTGGTCAACAGTCTAAACCTAAACCACAACCCACCAAACAAACACCTAAGGTGTTGATCACGAAATTCCCTAGCAAACATCGATAATATCATCTCACCATAACATCTCACATCACACAAATCCTAACAAGCATCTCCGTACAACATCTCACACGTTTTGTTATTCTCATGGATGTGCCTACACTCGGCGATCTCATCCGGGGGTGTGCCTTCACTCGGCGATCTCACCCAAAACATCTCACGGTTCAGAGGCTCTTTAACCCACCCCCTCCCCCTCGAAAGCACAAGCATACCAAGCAGCATCTCACCGGTTAACATGCATAATTCAACTCTTGCGTAATTCTCAAGCAATGCCAGATTAANACTCTTGCGTAATTCTTAAGCAATGCCACATTAACCCTAATTCACATTTAGCACTTCTAGGTTCTCATCAACAATCACATTCATCTACCTATGCTCGACTTAGCG
>OVAN01006546.1:207-21120 GCA_900406275.1 Anastatica hierochuntica
GTCTACATTTTAGTGGCGATTGACTATGTGTCCAAGTGGGTAAAAGCGTTAGCAAGCCCGACGAATGATGCAAGGGTAGTGATCAAACTTTTCAAAACGATCATTTTTCCTTGGTATGGCACTCCAAGGATTATGATAAGTGATTGTGGAAGCCACTTCATCAACAAGATTTTTGATAAACTCTTGAGAGCTAATGGAGTGAAATATAAAGTAGCTACACCGTACCATCCTCAAATTTCCGGACAAGAAGAGGTATCCAATCGCCAAATCAAGGAAATACTAGAAAAGACAATTGGAGTAAATAGGAAGGATTGGTCTACCAAACTTGATGATGCGCTTTGGGCATATAGGACGGCATTCGAGACGCCTATTAGAACTACTCTATTCAATCTCATTTCTGGGAAGTCTTGCCATTTACCTATTGAGTTGGATCACAAGCACTATGGGCTACAAGGAAGCTAAATTTCGACTACAAGGCGATAGATGAGAAAAGATTAGTGCAATTGGAAGAACTTGAGAACTTGGGGCACAATGCTTATGAGAGCTCGAAAATCGACAAGGAAAAGACAAAAGCTTTACAAGATAAAAAGATCCTCAAGAGGGAATTCAAGAAAGGAGACAAAGTTCTATTGTTTAACTCTCAATTCAAACTCTTCCCGGGGATATTGAAATAAAAATGGTCGGGTCCTTTTGAGGTTGAAGAAGTAATGCCTTATGGTTCAATCACACTAAGGAACCGTTCCGGAGAAGAATTCACGGTGAATGGACAAAGATGCAAGTCATACTTAGCGGAGATAATACTAGAGGGAGCGAGTTGTCTCGTCCTTCTTGATGCTAAATCACCATTAACCGCTTCAAAGTCAAGCTAATGACTATAAAAGAGCGTCCTTGGAAGGCATTCCCAAGAAGAAAAACCCACTTTGTTAAATAAATAAACACTTTCAATTTTAATTTTCTATTTTATAAGCTTAATTATCTAATATATGTTTTGTGATTTTGGTTTATAGGGGTGTAACGATGAACGAAGCATCTATCAAACGGATTCACGAAAAGATTATGCAAATTCCTTAATTTTTAAAATGTTGGGAAAATTGTTGAGAAATGAAGAAAAAATGGGAGTAATTTGCAAATATTTATTTTAGTAGCTTATCTCTTATTTGTCATTACTCTTCCCTTTCATTTACACTTCTCAAAAGAACACTCTCTCTCTCATTTTGAAACCAAAATTTCGAACTCCCTCTTGGATTTTTTGAAAAATTTAAGCTTGAAATTCTAAGATATTTTCCTGAATCCTTCATTGCATTTTCACCTTAAGAACTCAAGGTATGTCTCTTATTTTTAAATTTTGATGAAATGTTTAAGTTTTCTTAAATTCTTGGGTTTTTTTTTATTTTGAAGTTCTAAGCTTTAAATAAGTTGTGCTCATGGTTAGAATAACTTAGAGAATGCTTAGCAATGAGGATTCATGGCTTGGTTTGCATGATTTGGTGCTCATTTGGAAGTTTTGAAAATTTGTGTTCTTGAGTGTTTTTGAACATGAATAGTAACTTTTTCATAATTTCATGCATTTGAATGATTTAATGAGCCCAAATGATAGCCTAAGGTTAGACATGAAGTTGCCAACAAGAATTTTGCTAATCCGTTGAGTAAAAACAAAGTTAAGACCATTTTAATTTAGGGTTTTAGATTGGTGACAGGTTAGTTTTGTAAAATTTGGAAATAAGTGATTCTTTGAATTTTGGGCATCTTGATGTGTTTATTGCATTAATCCTATGTTCCTTGATGCCTTGAGAATGTTATTTAACATTTGAACCTTCTTAAATTCAAGAATTTTGAGCCACAAAATTTGTGGAAACTTACATGTCTTTCCATTTAAGTGTAAGAATCATTTGAGCAAACAACAACAATGGCACCAATCACAAGAGGAAAGAAGGGAGCTCAAGCACAAAAAGGAAAGTCCAACCAAGCTTCTACTTCTAAAGGAGCTTCAACCTCAAAGAGAGCTTCAACTTCCAACGATACAACAAGTTCAAGGAGAGCAAAAATGCCACGAAAACCTCCTCAGGAGCGAACATGTGTAGTGCACCCAATCTCAAAAACGCCTCCACCTCGCCCATTACGAATCACGGATGCCAATTGGAGTGAGGAAGAAAAGGAGGAGCGGAGATACTTTGAGGACATAACCTTTTTGCCTACAAAATTCTTGGAGAAAAGAATATTGCAAGGCATGGGAATTTATNGTGAAGAAGTGTGCTATCTTCTTGAAGGGATGAACATCCGGTGTTTAATTGACATGAGCGAACCACTCTATGAGGAGGAGGTGAAGGATTTTCTTGCGACAATGAGGGTTATCTACAATGTACCATCTCGGCCAAGAGCAAGATATGGGTACCTAAACTTCAAGATTAAGGACAAAGAGTACTCGATGAGTCTCTTTGAAGTTTGTGAAGCATATGGTCTACCACAAGGAGAAGAGCCCAAGTTACCTACTTGGGATGGAATCAATGCATTTTGGGACCTCATCTCCGATGGCCAATTCAAAAACGCCAATCCAAAGTCTTCAATAATAAGGAATCCGATCATACGGTATATTCGAAGGCTCTTGGCTAACACTCTTTTTGCAAGATTTGAAATTGGCAAAGTCCAGCGAAGCGAGGCACTTCTTCTATTTTGTGGGCTTATGGACGACTTGGAGCAATGGAAGGAGTATGCGGAAGATGATGACCTTGGAGCTCAAATCAATATAACGGTACTTTTCCTCCGACACATGGCGAGCTTCCAAGGGAAATGGGTTAGGACAACGACCCTTCCAACAATCTTTTTTGGGAGTTTCCTAACGACTTTATTCAAGAAGGCTAGAGTACCATTGGGAAAACCGAGCAAGGCGAGAGACATCATACAAATTCAAGACCTTGTCAGTTGGCGGTTTCCCCGAGTGAACAAGACAACCAAGGAAATGGAGTACATCTTCCACGAGTTTAACACCGGAAAGAAGGTGTATATACTCCTCCCTTGCGATGAGCTCACGAGCATAAGCTCCTTAGACAACGTCATATTTGTGCATTCAGGCAAAGAAGAAGAAACGGAAGCCTCAAGTGAAGTGAGGATGATAAAAGCCCATGGGGAATCGAGCACGGTCAACTCCATCACCACAACAAGCGCCACCTCCAATCCGATTCCCTTCATTCCTCAAACAACAAGGGATAATGAACTCCTCCAAGCCTTACAAGAAGAGAGGAGAGCTTTTGAGGTGAAGGTGAAACGCGATATCGAGGAGCTAAGGAGGCAACTCATCGGGGCTCGAAGCCAAACAAGGCAAGAAGAGTTAGGAAGCGGACAAACGGAAGGGAGCATTCCTCAAGAAAACACTCCAATAGCCGCGGAAGCCCTTATGTTGTTGGGGGAAAGGAGAGATCATATAAGAAACAACCCCAACTTGAAGACCTACAAGCGTATGAGGAAGAGAGGAGAATCCACCAAAACAAGCTCACCATAAAAGAAAAAGGTACCACCTACAACTATTGTAAATACCATTTCATGTTTTCATTTTCTTTATTTTGTTTTAAAGGCGAATCTCACGGTTTAGAATTCACCGAGACAGTGAAATTTAAGTCCGGAGGAGGAGCCTTGGAACTAATGTTTATTTTAGTTTTGATGTTTTCTTTCTCATGCATATTGAGTCATGCATTGTTAATATCTATGATTTATAAAAAACAAAAAATCGAAAAAATTCAAAAATTTCAAAAAGATTTTCAATTTGTTTTCTAAAATTTGCATATAGTTTGCATACATTTGTGAATGTTTAGGCGGTTAGAGCATATAGGATTGCATTTTGCATAGAGAGAATTGCCTTGTAAGTAGTCTTAGTCATGCTTACAATTTCGTGCCCTCATTAGTAGTATTATGATGCTTGAACCACTTAGAAATTTGGAAAATCCATGCTTTGAATTGTCTTCTCGAAGCTCTTTGTGAAAATTGAAGCATATTGGATTTGAAACCTATCCCATCTAATTGAACCTAATTGAACTTAGTTTTTCTTGCTTATGGTCTTGAAGTACTTTTCCATGGTAAAACACTAAACACGTGAGTTATGTTTTGACCTTATTTTACCAAACTTCTTAACTCAAGTGGCTACCCTCATTTTAAGAGTAGTTTCCCCACCTTGAAAACCCAAAACCTTTCTTTTTAAACCTTCCTTATTGTTTGAATGTGAGGCCTCTTTTGGAAAATGAACACATGGGCAAAAGTTGTGTAAATTGAAGTTGAGCGACAAAGACTAGTGCTCCCTTAGAGTTAGCCTAATTTTAAGGTTAACTAGATTTTAGGAAGGGGTCTTTCAATCGATACATGGGTTTGGGAATTGTTTTTGGTGAGTCTACTGTTAAAAGCTTGAGAAGATTGTTCTTTATAGAGAAGTTATGCAAGCATAAGTGAGAAAATATAAGGGAAAAAAAGCATAAGGAAAAGAGTCTAAGATATCCAAAGTCTTGTAAGTTCCTAGCATAAGTTTCAAAGTTTTAGAATTGCAAAAAGAGCCACTAATGAATTTTAAGGAAAGAGAAAAATGATTCAAAATTTTAGTGATAGTGGCTCCTATAAAAATTTAAAAGAGAATTGCTGGAAGAACAAAAAGGATTGATAGAATTAGAAAAAGGGTCTCTTAGTACTATGCAAGGAAATCGAAGAAGGGAGTTGTTGATCTCATTGGAAAATCTTGCTAAGAAAGAGCATATGAGGGTTCAATCTCTAGAACTTTAAGAAGGGAAACACATCCGAGTAGTGTAGGTGATTAATGGGAATCGGGATTGTAGCCTAGTGGAAGCAATAACTTTGTACGCATAAGTTGTTCGGCACTACCTTGATTTTGCCATATGTCTTGCATTACTTGCTTTTGAGAGAAAATCACCATCAAAATTGAGTGAAACCTCCTTTAAACACTTCTTTGAATATTCATCCCTTTTATTTCTAAGCCGAATGGATTGAGACTTTTTGCCCATAAGTAAAGACTGCACGCCATGACTTTAATTGAATGTTAAGGGATAGGTGGATGAGATGGTATGTGGATATTTAACTTAGATGCCTAGAGATAGTTCTTGTGACGAGTATGGCGAAGTAAACTTAGTATTCGTGATTTATGCACCATGATACTACTCTTTAGGACATTGGGTTTAAGGCATTTCTAGATATATTTTGGCTTGGCTTCTCATTTTCAAACCTCACTTCCGAATTTTTTCTTTGTTGTTTGCTTGAGGACAAGCAAAGGGCAAGTCCGGGGGAGATGATGCACATAGGTTTTAATGCATTTTAGAACTCATTTCTCTCATGTTTTAGATGCATTTAGGTTGTAAATGTTGCATTTAAGTCTTAGGATGCATTAGCTTGAGTCTAGATTCTAGTCTAGGCATATCTTTCATTTGCATGCATTTTCTTTGCATTTGTAGGTACAACCTTGGAGAGCACTTTGAGAGCTTGAGATGATGGATTATAGGAGACAAAATAACCAAGAATTAAAGAGAATTAAAAGTTAGAAGCATTGGGAGAAGATGGGATCAAAGAAGATGTCAAAGAGGAGCTAGAGGCCATCAAAAGTGCCCAAAGGAGGCTCTCGTCGACCATCTGGTCGATGGCCAGCAAACTAGGATCGATGGCCAATGACCTTGACAGTAAATGGCACCTCCTCTGCTGGAGGTTGCCAGCCATCGACCATGGATTAGCTCACATCGACCAGATGGGTCGGTGGCTGACAATCTTAGCCTTAAAAATGTCTTTCTTCACCCCATAAATACCCCTTAACCTACTTTTATGAGAGTATCCATTTTCTAAGACAAGAACAAATTTCTATAACTTTCAAGCTTGTATTTTCTCTTGATCTTTAAGATCAAGATTTTCTCTTTTAAGTTTAAATCGTGGATCAAACTCTCTCTTTATTTATGAAATCTATCTCTTTATCTTCATCTCTTTTCATTTTCTTCTCGATGTTGTGTGAGTAGTTCTCTTTGGTGGAACCATAGATGTCTAGATCTAATTAGATTAGGTTGTGATATGGTGTTAGGGATAGATAATATTAAGTTTCCTAAGGATTTGAAGTGCTTAATGCAAGGTTTTAGAGTAGCTAAGTAAGATCTAGACTAGTATGCATTTTATCGCCTGAGAGGTGTTCGATGAAATGTCTAGGAGAACCAAATACTTGCTATTTCAATCTAGCCAATGAGAGTTGTTTGCTAGATTTATTAGTGACTATATGGGCTTGCTCTTAATGATTTCTAATCGAATTATCATCTGCAACAAAGCGAGAGCGTGACCAAATACGATTGATAAGGAAATGACCTCTTGCCATGAGAGTGGATTAGGCTAGTGTTGCCTTTGGACTAGGATTTGTTCTCAATACTTAAATCTAACACCTTTCTCACCATCTATCTAAGTGGATCGATTATGACATTCATGGGTCCATCATCTTAGTTTATAGTTTATTTCAAGTTAGCATCATTTAAGTTTATGTTTGCTTTCTTGCCTTGCTTTTAATTCTAAATTATTAAGAAAACCAAAACAAAACTCAACATTTCTTATTTGCTTATATTAGGCTTGATTGTATATTCCCAAAGCTTAGGTCCATCTAGCTAAGGTTTTCTCCTGGTGGTTCGACCCCCAAGTACTACGATGACATATTCGTGCACTTGCGGATTGTGTTATTGATAAGAAACGGGCTTTTATAAATTTTAAAGCTTCGTTCGTGGTGCCTTTTGTTTGCATGAACAATAGACACTCAACATCTAGTCGCCCACAGGTGACTAGACTCTTACGAAAGTCTAGTCGCCCATGGGCGACTAGACACGAGCCTTGTCTAGACGTCAATGGGCGACTAGACTCTCACGAAAATCTAGTCACCCAAGGGGACTAGACGCGACTCGCGCGAAAGTCTAGTCGCCCACACGGACAACATCTAGTCACCCACGATTGGCTAGACCATGTCCTCTCGATCACCTTCTCATTCGAATCTCGCTTCGGTTGTCTCTTGTTTCGTCTCGATTGCAGTTTCCATTGAAGTTTCGTTGCAATAATCGTAAAGACTTGTTCTTTTCGTGAAAATTTCGTATCGATCCTATAAAACGATAACAGTTAACTCGGACACCGACATTGTCTTAATTATACGATCGGTCTTATCATTTCACGAAACCATTACCACGTAATCGTACGAAGAACGATTTCTCCGAAAGATATCGTAAAATTCACTTAGTCAAAAACGGTCCAGGACGGCCCAAAACGCGACAAAAGTCCACTTACGAATTCGGAACGAGAATGGGCCCTAGTGCGTCAACGATTTACCCGAGTTCCGCGAAAGATAAAAGGAAAACACGATAAAGTCAAAGTCTGGAGATAAATATGAAAAAATCGTAAAGATAAGGAATATTCTCAAAAAAGAATATTTCTGCGGAAGCATATGCTCAAATCTAGGGCGGTAAAGGAAACGAGATCAACTTACGAAGGCATATAAAAGAGGTGCTAAGGAGAAGAACAACGGGGAGACAGAGAAATTTCTACACAATTCTTGCTTAGAGCTTTAGGTTTATTTTAGTTTTTGATAGCGAGTTGCGTGTTAATAAGGTTTACAAGTCTTATGATGTTAGAACTAGGATACTGACCAACAACTCTCGTGGCCATGACTTATGACTTGTTGTAACGCTCAACGCAGATTCGAAATAAGATCTATATTGTACTATTTTCTTTCGATTCTCTTTTACGTTTATCTCGTCATCTGTTTTCTTCGTACTTTTGATCTATCGTCGTTTGGCTTAGCAAAAATCCGGGAGCTCAAGGAAAGTTAGGATTTCCTGGCTTTCCTCCAAATACAAAAACAACCTGTGGGAATTTCGGTTTCGACAGTAGGCTTCTCCATAGATTTCTCGATGTTGAACTTCATAGTCAACTTCTTGTGTCGGTGATCTATTTGATAGTTCTACACATCGATCCTGGCTCTGGCAGTAGATAAGAACGGTCTTCCCAGGGTAATAGGATCCCTGGGTTCTTCTTCAAGCTCCAAGACTACAAAGTCTGTAAAAAACATATCCCTGTCCAACTCCTACGGGAATGTTGTCTACAATAAGCACTAGTTTTTGAATAGATCTATCTGTAAGCACCAAAAACATTCTCGAGGGTTAATAGTTAGTCAAATTCAAACGTTGCGATACCGACAGTGGCGTCACACTAACTCCTGACCCCAAATCACAGAGACATCACTCAAACGTAAGCGATCCAATCTTGCAAGCCAATACGAAAGGACAAGGATCCTCGCGTTTCTCGAAAAGGGATTTTGTTTCTTTCAAGTTTATTCCCGAACTAAACTTCTAAACCTCAAGATTAAGGCTAGTAGTTGTAGTAAATGGGATTATTGAACCACAAGGAGCAAATCTTGTACACATTTAATCCTATAACTAGTTTCATTAATCTAAGTCTTACAAAAGCAATTAAATTTAAAACTTAAATCAAACAAACAATCAAAGCAAACAAGATAACAATCTCAAACTACTAAGTACTAGTTAACAAAGATTCAATGATGAAGAGCATGCAAGAATTGAGCTAGGAGCATGATCAGGCGATTCAAATGCTAACCAAATGCAAGGTTGAGGTAATGAAGCTCAATTCAAAGACAAGGCAACAAGTCAACTAGATCACTTCCATGATTCTAGTCCATTTAATGTACTAAGATAGAGCTAATCTCCCGATAGCAATCCTAAGTTCATTAATCATTAAACACAAGCCCATTAGCTTACTTAACACCTTAATCATCTATTCCCATAGGCTAAGAATACTAAGCGTGATTTAGATTCTCTTAGGCATTTCATCGAACACCTTCCGGGTGTGAAAGCCTTAGGATCTAGGATTTGATTGATCACTTCAAATCTAGCTTTAAGCATCCTTAAATCATGTAAATCTATGTAAACCCAACCTCTAACATATTGTCTAACATCTACATCTAGTTGAACTTCTATAATCAAGTCTATCTATACAATAAGGAATATTTCCCTAATTCATTAAGGTATTTGTTCTTATCTCTTAAGAATTAAATCGGCTTAGGGGGATACTCACCCTACCTCGACTATGACATCGGCTTGGCGGTGTGTGCTCGGCTATGACCTTGGTTTGCACATTCAACTAGAGAGTTTGTGTTGTGTCTCCTTAGTCTAGTTATGCCCAGACGCTAAGGGAATAAAATTAAATCCAAAAGTTGCCCCCCACTCTTCATTTTCCACGTGTGGAATTTGAAGAGTATATCCTTTCTTAAGAGATTTTGGTTCATAACTTAGTTGAGGACGGAATTTGTAAAAAAAGATAAAAATAAGAGCGCATCTTCAACCATGGCTCTTGTTGGTGTCGCCAGTTCTTGCTGCTACAACTTCATCCTTGGTGAGTCTCATTAGCGCTAGCGGGCAGCATCTTTCAGATAAACTCTTGAGCTTGAACTTTGTGGCGTGATTTGGACTTCTTTACCTCAGCCCATTACCGATAGGGTTAAATAGGCGAGAAAGAGAAGAGTTTTGGTCATTTCCATCTTTCTGGTTGTCTTGTCATAGTCATATTTGGGTTTTATCTCACGACACCACTGCATTCTCTACTTCTTCTTGTAAGTATGTGGCGTGTTTCCGTTTGATCTGGCTTTCCTTTACCCTTAATAGCGATTATGTTGATGCGACGGTAGAAGATCTTTGATTTTGACTTAGGGTTTTCACAGCTGATGGTCTTTTCTGATGATTTTCTAGCAGGTTCTAACAATTTCTCTTTCGATCTGCAGATCTCTAACGGTCCCCGTCGCTCGCGTCTCCATCGCTTCAACTTCTTGTACTAAGGTAGCGTTTTTCTTATCTATGTAGTGAATCGTCGTGCTTCAGACATCTAATCTTTTCACGAAATTAGAGAGATCACCAGTTGTTGGCTTTAGCATCCCATCATTCATTTTTGTGGACATGCACAATGATTGTCTTTCCTTCTGACTTATACGTTCAAGATGAAATCATTAGAGGATCGACTTCAGAATCGCTTAGGAATCTTTTGGACTTCTCCAAATATAGTGGTATGAACGTTTACAACGCCTATGATGACAGAGTTATAGTCTTTGAGATCTACTATCGAGCTAGGCAGCGACGGTGGGCTATCACTTGGGGTACTGCCATTACTATCCGAGTGGAATTCCATCTTGGTGATATCCTCCTGTCTTACTTGATGCCTTTGGTGTCTGTTTTGATTCTAAAAGTGTCAAGGTTATCCGCGACGAGGACTAATCAAGTGAAGATGGCTCTTCAAATTGAAAATAATTCGTATAAGCACTAAAAATCATGGTCGAAATACGGAGGGACCTTTTGTATGGACGCCAAGCCATATTGGGGCCATTGTGACTACAATAGCCACAATGGACGGGCTTGGGTCCCCTTGGACTCTACGGGGTCTATCGTCACCATGGTAATAGAAGGATTAAAGTCTTCTCCAGGTTGTGGGTGAGTCCCCCCTTAGGTGCTCTTTCCCTATCTTCGGCCCTGGTGTTTATAATTTGGTCTGATCTTATCTCCCATGGGGATACCTTATGTAACTCCTGGAGTGGATCTAACTTTTTTGGATAGGCACTCTGGGTCCAAGGAGAAGGGTCTTCCTTAGTTTAAGCAAAGGTCCTCTAGGGCTTTGTATAGTTCCTCGCCATAGCACAGTCGTTCAAGATGTATTTGATGAAACCCAATGTAGTAGATTTCATTCTTTTGAGAAAATGATTGGCTTGTTATTGTTCCTCTAGAAGAACTCCTTTGGATGATGGAATAAAATCTGCATGCTCTTTTGACTTTAATTGATTTTTAAACTTGTCACCATGGCCTTCTATCGCATATGATTTGGCTTTTACCCCTCTGGTCCATCCCCTCTCTTGGTCTTGGCCTTGTCCATGGATCATGGGAATCTGAACTGACTATTGAGGTAGTTATCGTCGTCGAATGGGGGACAAAGACACTTAATTAACTGACATTTCCTGCTTGTTTAAGGGATAATATCAACGCTTTATTGTGAGGATATCATTCCATGAATGGAGGCCATGGCGAACCTTGTTAATTATTCGAGTGGCATAGATCAGTTCATTTTGATGGCTTTTCATTGAGGGGCAATGGAAGTCAACGATTGTCGCCTCGACTTATATGCATTGGTTTTGACAAGCGCCATATTTTGCTTCGCGTGAGTTCCTTCGTGGGTTCTGAACTTCTTTTGGGTCTTCATGCCTTCGAGCTTGTCCCTAGGCTATTAGACCTTGAAACTCTTTGTGTCTTTGAGACCCAAAATTTTAATCATGATAGGCCCATGGGACTCGTATTCCTTTTTATGTTTGGCTTCTTCTTATTGCTTTTACTCCTTCGACCTCTTATCGTTTGATCATCTACTTGATCTATTATTTTGATACAGATACTCTATCGAGAAGACGCTGAATCAATATTGAGGTCTTGGTGAATCGCATCAACCGCCTTTGTAACAGATAGGTTTGCATTGGATTGTCTCCAAACTCTTTTTGAAGACATAGACTATGGACTCCGAGTTCATCTTTAGATTTCCGATCTTTTCGGGCCCATGGCAGATCTTTGTTTAGTTAGCTCCTCATGTTCTCTACTGAGTTATAGGGCTTTCTTGTTCTTTTGGCGGGACATTCATACTTCTGGGGCTTGTGACCTTGGAAGGTTAAAGCACTCTTAGTTGTCGATTATGTTCGCACTGTTGGGGCCTAGAGATCCATAGCTTTGGTAGATCCAAGATCTTTCATTGTTGAATCCATGTTCGAGGAAGCGTGGGGCATGTTGGGGTTAATTTTATTCCCTTAGAGTCCCGCCATGGCTAGACAAAAGACATAAACTAACTCCCTAATTGAATGTGTAAACCAAGGCTATAGCCAAGGACACACCGCCAAGCCGAGGCCATAGCCGATGTAGGGCAGATATCTCCCTTAGCTTATTTTAATCTTAAGAGATAAGGACAATTACCTTAATGAATAAGGAAAGTATCCCTTATTATATAGATAGAACCGAACATAGAAGTTATCCATAAAGAAATATGGAAATACACTTATTTGAAAACAATAAATACAAAGGCAAAAACCTTAGTTCAAGGATCTGAAACCTTTGTCACAACACACATATACATTGTTACCAATCACTATTAATAAATAAAGAATTGTTTTACAAACTCTTTTGACATCTCTTTGGCTCATTTCTTCAATATCTCAAAAACCCTTTGTTCTTGTACTTCTCCATCAAGAATCACAAAAAAACCCCAAACAATTTGGCACTAGAAGGATAGGGAGATTTCAACAAGAACAAAAGAACAAAAATGAGAGAATCAAGCAGCTCCTTTGATCCAGAAAGTAGCAAAAACCTCGAGTCCACATCTGAGGAAGTAGTTGTAGCTCAACCCGAGGAGGAAACACCCAAAACAGCCGACGATGCGGCGAAAATTCAAGAGTACGAGCTAATCGCGGTTAAGCTAAGCCTGAACAAGGCTCGACTGAAGGAGCTGGAAGATGAGAACGCGATTCTCAAAGCTTCGACGTTTGAGACAACTGCTAATACACCCAACGGTGACGGCAAAGACAACATAAGGCATGCAAGGTTCAAAAGGAAAGTCTCATCGATGCAGCCACTAGGGAAAATACCAGCGAAGGTTGTTAAGGAGGCTAGGACGCATCAGATTCCAAGGTCATGGCCAACCTGAACCCCTGCCTCTCACCATCCCAATGGTCTTAGCAAATCCTACGAGGAAAACGCTAAAGAGGTCCTTGGTGTAGTAGCAATGTTAGTGGGAAGGCTAGAAGCCATGAAGAATATGATAAAGCGTCTGTCGGGCGTAGCTCCACCGATTATCAAGAGCACTCATAACTCCTACGCAGATACGACCTTTGTCGACACTATCGCCCTTAGTGAAGTCCCTAAAAGATTCGCCAAGCTGGTCATGACGATGTACGATGGGACCACAGATTTAGATGCGCACATCTCGCATTATTGCCAACGCATGCTCACCGCCCCCATCAGTTATGAGTACTTGGAAGTCTATATGTGCAAAGGATTTGGAGCAACCCTCAAAAGTCCAGCACAATTGTGGTACTCCAATCTAGCCAGCGACTCCATTGACTCCTTCGCTATGCTAATGGACCGCTTCATCAAGTAGTTTGCTAGCAGCTGAATTTTAAGACGCATTTTTGAAGATCTCTAGTGAATCAAGCAAAGCCTAGACGAAATCTTGAAGGAGTACCTCCACCGAATTAACAGAGAGAAAGTGCCAGTTCCTAACTGTGTCACCTCCACGGCAAATCACAGCCTTCAGAAAAGGACTGCTGGTGGACGGTGACCTATACAAATATCCCTGCTGCATTATGGAGGATGTATTCTCCAAAGCTTGGACTCAAATTTAATGAGAGGAGGACCAAACCTATCAGGCCCAACTGGCACACAAAAACGATCCCAAGGTGCATGGTCACTCAAAGAACACCAAGGAAGATAAATCGAACGCTAAGCCTGGCTCTAAAAGGTCTGCGAAAGGTAGCTCCAAAGGATAGCCAAAGCCCTTAGCAAAAGTAGAGCACGTGAAGTATGTGCCCATGACCTGGCCTGACATGACCAACATGATGATATCCCCAGCTGAAATAGTAACCCAGCTGGTACACTTGTCAGGAAAAGTCAAATAGCCAGTAAAAATGCGGTCCCTCTAGCACAAGAAAGACACATCCAAATGGTGCGATTTTTACCACGACCGCGTTCACCTAACGAAGGGTTGCTTCCAGCTAAGGCTCGAAGTGAATGAGTTGCTCAGGAAAGGATACCAACGAGAGATTCTCTCAGAAAAAGCAAAGGCCCTCATTTACAAACAGACCAGGAATGACATCCCCATGGGGCCAAAGCCTTATTCACCAAGGCAAGATCATGTCATTAACTTCATCATCAGAGGATCAAAAGTAAGCGAAGTGACAATCTCTGCTGCCAAGAGAAGCACTTACTGATGTGCATAGGTTTTTATGAATTTTAGAACTCATTTCTTTTATGTTTTAGATGCATTTAGGTTGTAAATATTGCATATAAGTCTTATAATGTATTAGTTTGAGTCTATAGTCTAGTTTAGGAACATATTGCATTTGCATATCATTTTCTTTGCATTTGTAGGTGCAACTTTGGAGATAAATTTGAGAGCTTGAGATATAGAGTCTAAAGACTAAAAGGACCAAGAAACAAAGGGATTTAAAGGCTAGAAGAAATGGGAGAAAGTGGGGATCAACAAGGCATCAAAGAGGATCAAGAAGCCACAAGAACTTCTAAAGGGAAGCTCCCATCGACCTCAAAGTCGATGGCTGGCTACCTAAGGTCTACGGCTGGTCACCTTTCCAACAAACAACACTCTTTCTGCTAAAGGGAAGCTCCCATTAACCTTAGGCAAGCTCCCATCGACCTCCCAGGTCGATGGCTGCTTACCTTTGCCCGAAAATCACCTTTTTCCATCTATAAATACCCCCTTTAACCTATTTTTATATATGCATCCTTTAAGCTCTCAAGAGACAACACTTCTATAACTTTCCAGATTGTATTTTTATGCTTCCTCTCTTGACCTTTAGATCTAGAGTCTCTCTTTTAAGTTTGGATCTTGGATCAAACATATATATTTATCTATGAAATCTATCTCTTTATCTTCATCTCTTTTCTTTTTCTTCTTTATGTTGTGCGAGTAGTCTTTTTGATGGAACCAAGGATGTTTAGATCTACTTATATTAGGTTGTGATATGGTTTTAGGGATAGTTAATCTTAAGTTTTCTAAGGATTTGGTGTGCTTAATGCTAGGTTTTAGAGTAGCTAACTAAGATCTAGACTTGTATGCATTTCTCGCCCAAGAGGTGTTCGATGAAATGTCTAGGAGAACCAAATACTTGCTATTTCAATATGGCCAATAAGAGTTTTTTGCTAGATTGATTAGTGAATATATGGGATTGCTCTTAATGATTCCTAATCGATTAATCATTTGTAACAAACGAGAGTTGAGTGAATACGATTGATAAGGAAATGGCCTCTTGTCATGAGTGTGGATTAGGCTAGTATTGCCTTTGGTCAAGGATTTGTGCTCAATTGTTTGATATAATAACTTTATTACCATCTTTCTAAGTGTATCGATTATAACATCCCTTGGTCCATCACATTAGTTCATAGTTTATATTTCAAGTTTGCTCCTTTATGTTTATGTTTGCTTTCTTCATTTGAGTTTATTGCTTTTATTTAAGTCATTTATTTTCTTGCTTTGCTTTTGTTTATTTGATTATTAAGAAAACCAAAACAAAAGCCAACCTTTCTTATTTGCTTAGATTAGGTTTGAATGTGTATTCCCGATGCTTAAATCCATCTAGCTAAGGTTTGCTCCTTGTGGTTCGATCCCAAAGTACTACAATGACGTATCCGTGCACTTGCAGATTGTGTGATTGTTAGGAAACGAGCTTATAAAATTTAAAGCTTCGTAGTGCCTTTTGTTTGCATGAACAATAGGCATCAACAAGTTTTTGGCGCCGTTGTCGGGGAGCACGATTGCTAGATTAAAATTTTCTTTGGGATTTCATTTAAGTTTGAGACTAAGCTTTATTTTTCAAGTTATTTAACTATTTTCATTTTCTTTTTGTTTGTGGTTTGTTGCAAGGATGATGAATTACCAATTTCAAGAAGGAGTTGGAGGAATGGGAGCATATTAGGAGACCATTGGTGACTTCGATACACCGATCTTGAGCAACTGAAGGATGGGAATAAGACCCCCACCCGGAGATATACCCCATCACGAAATCAACTCTAACCTCATCAACATGATCCACAATGCAAGATATGTTGGTTTGGATGTGGAGAACCCCATCGAACACCTTGAAAATTTTGAGAGGGTATGTGACACGACCAAGATCCAAGGAATCCGGGAGACTACGTGAAGTTATCCTTATTCTCTTTCTCACTAGGAGATAAAGCTTCGCAATGGGAGAAGATCGTGGTTAGCTCTTCCATAACCACGTGGGAACAATGCAAAAGGAGGTTCCTTGGTCAATTTTACTCACAAAGGAGTACTATAAATTTTCGGAATAGCATAGCTGATTTCGAGCAAGGGATTGAAGAGACATTATGTGAAGCTTGGCAAAGATTCAATGGTTATGTGAGGAATTTTCCTCACCACGGATTCACTCAAGGAAGTCTTTTAAGGCTATTCCATAGGGGAGTCCATCAACACTTCTGGTTCGCTATGAATACAGCGAGCAATGGGAATTTTGCAAGCTTGACCGCGGCTCAAGGAGAAAAATTGGTAGATAACCTAGCTAAGAGCTATGCTGGAGAACAAAGTTTTGGTTTTACACCAAAAATTGAAGGTAAATGCCTTGAAGAATTGAATGCGAAGATTGATTAGATAGCAAAAGCGGTCCTCAAGCCAAAGAAGAATAAGCTAAGGATCGATGAAAACTTCTTTGATCAACAAGAAGAGATGAGTTTTGTTCAAGAAATCTTCTATGGGAGCTATTCACAAGAATCATCTCCTAGAACAAGTTTAGGAGAACGGATTACACCAACACCACCCACTACTCCAAAGACGCCTACCAATTCCTAGGTAGAAGACATGCATTCCTTGATAAAAGAACTTGTGAGTGGAAATGCCGAGATTAGGAGAGACTTGAACGATAAATTTGATGCGTTAGACCAAAAGATTGATGGGAATTACATGGAGTTATCGTGGAAGTATGGTGATCTTGCTAACTATGTGAAGGGTATAGATCATCAAATAGTCGAACTAGCTTCTAAACGTGAGTTTGAAACGGGTAGTATACCAGGTAAGTGTGAAGTTAACCCGAGAGAGCTTTGTCATGCCGTTATTTTGAGAAGCGAAAGGCAATTACCTCCAAGGACTCACGAGGTCGAACCTAAAAAAAAACGAAACCGAGTTGGAAGACATTGAAAATGAACAAATGTCGCTTGATGAAGAAAAACAAGATGAGAATGAAGAAGAAACTGAAAAGGAAGAGGCAGCTAAAGAGACCCAAGAAGTTTCATTTTGCCTTGTACTTCGAAGCTTGGCTACACGAACTTTAAGCCAACGAGGATCCAATTCATATTGGCAGATAGATCTATTCGATATCCACATGGTATTCTTGAAGATTTACCATTGATGATTAGGAATTGCGAGGTTCCAACGGACCTTGTGGTCTTGGAGATGGATGAAGAACCCTTGAATCCTATCATTCTCGAAAGACCTTTTCTTTCAACCGTGGGAGGCATAATTGAAGTAAGGGGAGGAAATAAAGATCTTCATCTTGGAGTTTTGATTTTTAATTTCAACATCTTGGATGTTATGAAGAAACCAACTATCGATGGAACCGCTTTCTCCATTGACTGCCTTCATGATGATTTTTCCGGAGAGCTAAAAGAGCTATACATGGAAGATGGCTTGGAAGTAGCCTTAATCTACGAAAAGGGATCAAAGGCAATCCTCTTAAATGAAGCCACAGGAATACAAAAGATTACTAGATTCTCAACCGATGGAACCAAGTGAAGTACTAGCATTGGAGCTAGGAAAAATATGAACCGGGACCAAAGGAAGAGAAAGGCGAGGACAAGAAAGATTCGGATTTGAGTGAGCTTAAGGCACCTAAGGTGGATTTGGAACCACTTCCAGAAGGGCTAACGTACGCGTTTCTTGGTCCTATTTCTATTTACCCTGTGATCATAAATGATAGCCTAAGTGAAAGTGAAATCGAATTGCTATTGAATGAATTGAAAAAGTATAGAAAAGCGATAGGGTACTCACTAGATGATATCAAAGGTATCCCCCAATCTTTGTGCACGCATATGTTTCCTTTAGAAGAAGAGTCTTAGACCTCAATAGAACCCCAACGAAGGCTCAACCCTAACCTAAAAGATGTGGTCTGCAAGGAAATCTTAAAACTCCTTGAGACAAACAGAATATATCTGACCTCGGATAGCACTTGGGTATCTCCCGTGCATGTTATGCCTAGGAAAGGAGAGGTTACGGTTGTTAAGAATGATAAAGATGATCTTATCCCTACTAGACCTATAACAGGACATAGGAAGTGTGTTGACTATAGAAAACTTAATGCATTAACTAGGAAAGACCACTTCCTGTTACCATTCATTGACCAAATGTTGGAAAGATTAGCAAATCAATCTTATTGTTGCTTTTTAGACGGTTATTTTGGTTTCTTCCAAATACCCATTCACCCTAAAGACCAAGAGAAATCAACCTTTACTTTCCCTTATGGTACATATGCTTATAGGAGAATACCTTTTAGTTTATGCAATGCTCCTGCTACTTTTCAAAGATGCATGATGTTCATATTTGATAACTTGATTGAAGAGTGTATGGAGGTCTTCATGGACGATTTTTCCGTCTATGGAGACTCCTTTGGTGTATGAATTTCTAATATATGCATGGTATTGAAGAGATGCGAGGAAAGAAACCTCGTGTTAAATTGGGAGAAATGTCACTTCATAGTCAAAGAAGGGATAGTACTCGAGCATAAAATCTCCAAGAAGGGGATTGAAGTTTATAAAGCGAAGATTGAGGTGATGATGCACTTAGAGACACCAAGAACGGTCAAAGGAATTCAGAGCTTCCTAGGACACGTGGGTTTCAATAGGAGGTTTATCAAGGATTTCCCTCAAATCGCAAGACCAATGACAAGGTTTCTATGCAAGGACATACCCTTTGAGTTTGATGAAGCGTGTATGAAGGCTCTTTGGAAAATCAAGGAAGCTTTAGTTTCGGCTCCAATCGTACAAACTCTGAATTGGGAATTACCTTTCGAGATCATGTGTGATGCAAGTGATTTCGCGGTTGGAGCGGTTTTCGGTCAAAGAAAGGATAAGAAACTTCACATGATCTACAATACGAGCAAGACGTTGGATGAGACTCAAACCAAGTATTCCACTGATGTGCATAGGATTTCATGCATTTTAAAGCTCATCTCTTTAGTATTTTGGCTGCAATTAGGATGTAAATATTGCATTTAGATGTTGAAATTCATCTTGTATATAAGTTGAGTCTAGTTTAGACTTTTCGCTTTTTCATTGCATTATTTTGCATTTGTAGGTACAACCTTTGGATGAGCAACTTGATAGCTTGGGATGATGGATTCTTGATGCTTAAATGGTGAAGAAATAAATATAATCAAGATCCAAGTGCAAGTAGAGAAGAGAGTATATGCAAATAATACGCCATTCTGACGGCAATTAAAAGAACAAGAAGAAGAAGCTGCCAAGGTGACCAGTTGTCGACCCTGAGGTCGACACTGAGGCACCTTGGGTCGACAGCTGCCTCCCTTGGCAGCTTAGCTGCCCAAGGTGAGCTATTGTCGACCCCTCGGTCTATGGTGGCCTACCTTTGGGCGACGACTGCCCACCTTGACGTAGAAAAGTGCTTCTAGGGCACCCTCTCACCCCCCCCCCTTTTAGTATCAATACATCCTCTAAGCCTCCAAGAACATTTGTCCTACCTAAGCTTGTGTTTTTGTGTGTTCTTCTTGTGTTTCCCAATGATTTAAAGATTTGTAATCACCTTTGTGCTTAAATCTCTCTAAATCATTCATGGGTTTGTCTTCTCTTCAATCTATTGTTCTTCTTTGTTCTTCATCAGGTTTCTTCCTTTTTCCAAGATTCTTCCTTTTTCAGAGATTATTCCTTGCTCATAAAGTTGGGATTTTTCTTGGATCTTCTTTAGTTTCTTTGCATTTAGTCATCTCTTCTCTTCTCATCTCTTCTCACTTTCTTCTCACTTCAAGCATGGATTCTCAAGAAGCTTGTGACACTTCTTGGAGTTCCATGGGTCTTAGTGAGTAGAGAACATTAGATCTTGAGATATGGTAGTTTAAGTTTAGTTCTAAGATTGTAATGGGTATTAGACTAGATCTTGTCATAAATTCCTACTAGATCTTGTTTAGTTCTTCAAAGTTCCTTGCTTGCTCATTGACGCTTGGAAAGTGTTCGATAAAATGCTTGAGAAAATATGATCTATGTTTTTCACTTTGAGCTATGAGAGAAGTTTTCCCAATGGGGACATCAAGGTGTTAAATGGTTAAAGGGACTAGTAGTTTACTATCACATACATGTTTAGATAGGCAACAAACGAGAGTTGAGCCTTGTAATGTGTATGGATGAATAGATCTTCGCCACGAGAGTGGGTAGATCGATTATAGAGGGATCCTTGGCCTAGAAATAACTTTGATCGTCTAATAAAGTGTAGAGAAACCCAATTGCATTCGTGGATTTAATTATAAATAATCTCCATGTCTCAAGGTCGATTTCTTCCATCTTGATTCTTGCATTGTTTGTCTTGGTTTTGCGAATTAGCTACTTGTTTTAACTTTGTGCTTGCTTGCTTGGTTCATTCGTTGCATAGGTGTTAGTTTTTTTAGATTGTGTTTGCATTCCGGTAGTATTAAGTCTCAACTGTTACTCTCTTCCTATTTGCTTAGCTTAGGAGATATTGTGTATTCCTAGTGCTTGAGTCTCTAGCTCTCATGGGTTCAACCCTTAAGTACAACAATCGATATTGTGGGAACCGAAATTCTCACTGTCAATGTTATGTGGTTCACGGACTCTGTTAGCCAAAGATCAACAGATCGAGACAGCGAATTAGCGAATTATTGAATAAGAACTACGAAAGTTAAACTGCAAAGATAATAAGACAGAAATCGTGAGTAAGTTAGATAACAAAATACGAAATACGAAATATATTGCGAAGTGATATGAATTAACGATGAACAACTGACAGGATTCGTAAGATAGATAAACGTGAGCGAATACAAAGTAAAAACGAGAAAGAATCTAAAGTATGCAAAAAGCGTAAACTGAGAGCGGTTCGACAGACACAGTTAACAAAGAAGTTAAG
>OVAN01006547.1:0-21117 GCA_900406275.1 Anastatica hierochuntica
GGACACTCGCCGATATTGATTGCGAGATCCCACCAAGAGACGCTCTCCAGTAGCGCCAAACAGAGACCAACCCATCCCACTATACATATGCGATCCCTTCCAGGAGCCATCCACCAAGCATATGTTACGCAAACATACGGTTTGCGTATGAGTATCCGGTACTCGCGGCGAAGCCGGCACCTCTCGGGCTTCCTCCCATGCACGCCAATCAGAAATAGCACGGCTGAGAATCTCTGGTGCCGCTCTTGTAATCCCCTTGAATAAGCGCTCATTGCGCGCCTTCCAAATAAACCATAAAATCCATGGATAGGACTCATGTGCCTCCACCCGCGGGGAACCATCCCGCCAACAAAGATACGCCAAATTGCTATACACGCTAGATGTTGGGAACACCCCTGGCTGTAACAGGGAAGGGACTAAGGTCCACACCATAAACGCCGAAGGGCATTCAAAGAAAGCATGAAGGATGGTCTCCTCCGGTGCTCTACAGCATGGACAATGGTCCACACAAGGCATACCTCGCTGTACTAAATTATTAGTCACAGCCAGGTACCCAGACAACATCTGCCACATCAGATGACGCAGCTTATGCGGGGCATCGACCGTCCACACACAACTCTTCAAAGCATCGAGGCTCGGTTGTACTACTTCACACGACTCCACAGACAGTGCACGCGCAGCCTTGTAACCCGACCGAACTGTATACTGCCCAGATTTAGTGAACTGCCAACAAAATTCATCCCTGTGGAAGGATCGAGCAATAGGCAAACTCTGAATGAGAGGTATATCCTCGGGCACTACAAATTACTCAAGCTTCTGCGAATCCCATTGCTTGGACGCCCTATCAATAAATCACTGACCACCATCAACGGGTGTGCTACTGGGACACGCGCCCTAGCCGACCTAGCCGGGCACGACGGAATCCAGGGATCCACCCAAACACTTGTAGTAAGGCCAGAGAAAATCTTCCTACGCAGCCCGCTTAAGAGCAAAGGTTTCGAAGCCAAAATACTCCGCCAACCATAAGAAGGTCTATCCGTCTCAGGACCATGGAGTGGCGAAGAATATCTATAGTAGCGACCCTTGAGGACTCTCGCTAGAAGCGAATTCGGGAATCTAAGAAGACGCCACAACTGTTTGGCCAGAAGGGCCAAATTGAACTCATGAAGGGTGTGAAACCCTAGTCCCCCATCCTCCTTTGAAGCGCATAGCTCATCCCAGGTCGCCCAGTGTATACCCCTTCGCGGAGGATCCGTACTCCACCAGTACCTCGCTATCGCACTCGTGATCTGGTCACATGTCTCAAGAGGCAGGAGAAAACTCGACATAACATATGTCGGTAACGCTAACGCGATTGCTGTGATCAATACCTCCTTGCCTCCCTTGGACAACCACTTGGCAGACCACATACCCACGCGGTCCTGCAAACGATCCCTAATGAAGGCGAAGACCTTACATTTAGAACCGCTCAAATCTTCCGGGATACCCAAGTAGGCCCCCACTCCTCCTTCCGACTGAATTCCCAGAATAGCCTTCAACTCCTGTCTGGTCGACTCCGATATTTTCTTCCCAAACATAAGCGAGGATTTCTCCAGATTAACTCGCTGACCCGACGCTCTCCCATACACCTCTATAATCCTCATTATCTCCAAACATTCCTGGGGCTCCGCCTTACAGAAAAAGAGACTGTCGTCTGCAAACAGAAGGTGGGACACTAGAGGACTAGCTCTCGCTACTCACATCCCGGTTATGCGTCCCATCCACTCCGCCTCTTTTAGAAGGCCAATGAGCACTTCCGTACACATGATGAAGATAAAAGGAGACAAATGATCCCCTTGTCGCAAACCCCGCTCAGGCATAATATGGCCTCGCGGCTGACCATTGATCAAGACACGGTAGGACACCGATCGTACGTATTGCATGATCCAACCTATCCAGTTTTCCGCGAAACCCATCTTACGCATCACTGCCTCAATGAAGTCCCATTCCACCCGATCGTAGGCTTTACTCATATCTGATTTGATGGCCATGCGTTTAACCTGACCTGCGGGATTCGTGCGGAGGCCATGAAACATTTCTTGAGCCACCAAAATATTATCAGTGATCAGTCTCCCAACAACAAAGGCCGACTGGGTCTCCGAGATAACGAGAGGCAAAACTCGTTTCCGTCTTTGACAAAGCACTTTAGATATAATCTTATAGGCAACATTACAAAGACTTATAGGTCGAAACTCCTTCATCTCTAAAGGAGATTCCTTTTTCGGAATAAGACAAATGTTTGTCTCATTTAAACCAGGCACTATGATGCCCTCAGCCAAGAACCTATTGATCATAAGGATCACATCTGGCTTCACAGTGTCCCAAAAATGTTGGTAGAACAGCGCAATCATCCCATCCGGCCCCGATGCCTTTTCAGGGTGCATGGAAAACAGTGCCTTTTGTATCTCCTCCTTAGACGCTGGCTTTGTCAACTCCTCATTCATAGCCGAGGTAATTTTTTGCGGGATGACCCCCAGAACATCATCAATAGCTAGGTCGCCAGAAGTCCGGAACAGCTCACGGAAATACCCTGTGGCAATGGCCACAAGTCCCTCGGGTTGTTCTACAACCACCCCTTCCTCGTTCTTTAGACGGATAATCCTATTACGCGAACGTCGTTGCTTGGTCGTCGCATGGAAGAAACTCGTGTTCCGATCTCCCTCCCTAAGCCACAGGACCCGACTCTTCTGTTTCCAAAATAGCTCTTCATGCCTCAGAGCCTCATGAAGCTCTGTCGTGGCCGCCAAAATCTCCTCAGGAGAAGAGCCATCTGTCGTATGAAGGTTGTCAACCCGTTCTTTAAGCTCCTCCAAAGAATGCGCCGCAGCCATCCGATCATTTCTACTCCAGGAAACAATGGTTTTCCTACAGGTACTAACCTTTGCCCGAATATCTAATCCCGGGGGCAACGCCTTCCACTCATTCATAATCACCTCAGCAAACCCGTCCTTCTTTATCAACCGCTTATCAAATCGAAAAGCCTTCCTCAAAGGCAGAGGTCTTGACAGGATGTTGGCAAGTACTGGCCTATGATCAGACCCCCACATCCTAATATATTGGACAGTCGAATGCGTGAAAAGTTCCTTCCAATCTGCATTACCTAGAGCCCGGTCTAGGCGACATCGCACACGTGTACGATTATCCCACGATTCTCCACCTTGGACAATGGATTCCCAGAGTAAGGGAATTCCTGCATCCCGCAGTCTTGAATCATCTGACGAAAAGGAAGGAAAGAAGATTCTGGACGAATCCTTCCCCCTTGCTTTTCGGTATTGCTAATAATCTCGTTAAAGTCGCCAATCATGAACCAAGGCCCATCACGTTCCAGGGATATATTAGACAACTTATCCCAAACTAATTGACGACAATCCTGAACTGGATCTCCGTAAACAAAAGTGATAAAAACTTTATTACCCTCAAAAGTAGCTTGAACGTCCAACATACGGTTGTCCGAAAATAAAACAACAACATCAAAATCATCCATAAAAAACAAAGCTAAACCACCGCTCGAACCAACGGGCTCCACGGTCTCTAGACAGTCATACCCAAGCTTCCGTTGCTGATCAAGAAGCACTTCCCTTTTATTCTTCGTCTCCGATAGGAATAGTAAACCAGGACGATACTTTTATGTATCTCCTCAAGGCGTCGAACTGTGAGGTCATTCCCAATCCCTCGACAGTTCCAACCCAGGATCCTCATTTATGGGTACTGGGTGGGTTCTGGGACCCCACCAGACCGTCTTTGTCAGATGATTTGTGTCGCTTCTCAGATAAAGATATTTTGCTCGAGGGGAACACACTATGAGAAATGTGTTCTTTCGTACTGGAACCAGCAATGACATGGTCTCTTCTTCGCGGGGATCCCCTACGGAGGATTTGTTCTTTCTTCCCGTGAATTGCTCGAAACGATTTATTATTATGACCCCTGTCTGGCGAGTCATTCACTTTTGGCCTCTTCAAGACAGTCCCCTCACTCCTCCTTCCCGCCTTACTGCTCCCAGAGACGTGCTCATCACGCACACCCACTTTCGACAACGTACCAAGCATAACCGGGCCCGACCCCAGAAGCTTCAGTTTATCCTGCTCCGCCTGGACCCAATCCTCCCCCAGAAGATCATCATCCTCGTCCACAGCAACTACTATCGATTCTTTGTTTTTGCTCCTCCGACGATCAGAACTCACATTATGAACCAACTCACCACCGGAAGATCTAACCACCTTAGATTTGACAGGGGAAATAATCCCAACACCAGCCTCACCGCCAGTTACTTCCCCTCCAGTAGATTTCCCCCCGTGTACCGCAAGAGCGTGTGACTCCCCGTGATTGCGTGAGGAAGAAGCAGCATATCGAGAGTCACGGCCCGATGACAAACCCGCATCAGACTTATGATCTGATCTTTTCTCATCATAAGAACGAGAAGAAACCACCCTATGACGTACCTCCGCCTTGTTAGAAGCAACACCCCCATCCTTGATGACCTCCGACCGCCGAGATAACTCTCTCGTGTGAGACATCTCTTGCAGAATTACTCTACCTGTTCGGACGTATTCCCACCGGTCTCCTGACCTTCTTTTAACCTCCTCATCTCTCTAGATGTTTATCTAATATTTATCTAATATTTGATTTAGATTTACTAGCATGCAATAAAAGTTATATACTTTTAAGATAATTTACTTGTAAAAATTCTCAAAAAGTAAGACTAAATTGTCTAAGGTACAAAAGAGCCGGTACAAATGATTTGACTATGAAAATTAAAAACTTTAACCACAAAGATAGCTAAAAATAAATCTAATGAATAAAACGCTTTAATTTTTACACTTCTAATCTCAAAACTACTATAACAATGGTCTGAAATTCAGGGAGCTACAGAGTAAAACTTGTTCCTGTACCATCGAGAAATATATTAACTAAAGATGATGCTATTCACCTTGAGAAAATTAGCCACAATCAAAGCAGTTCTCTGTGGGTTCAGTGTGTTGATCGGTACTCCTTTCATCTGCTCTACGACACTATACATATGTACAGCCTGGCTGTACAGAATCAATCCAACCACCTACTGCAAATAATCAAGACTTTTCTACGATAACAAAATTGCAATCAAAACAAAATAGAAACTGCAATTCTCAAACAGTGAGTAACTCTTGAGCAGAAGGAGACTTCCTTTCTTTCCATTGATGAACATATTGTGGAAGTAAGCTGAATCCCAACACCTATCTCAGAAACATTAAAAAGAGTAGATATAGCTTCTCCTTTGGCAAAAGATGAATATATTGGTAATCTTGTGGCCCTTGCTGCCACCACCGCCATTCCCTATTTGAATCAAACAATGCAATAAGAATGTGAAACGCAAAGATAACTATAACCAACACAATTAGGCTGATTGATGAAGGAAAAGATTGTCTCTAGGAAGCTACTATATCTCACTGGTCTCCTGTAAAAGCTTCTTAGGAAGACAAAACACCCCTTTGGTAAATACAGGATACAGTACATAAGAGCCAATAAATTCTTCTGTACAAATTAGAACAGATATATACCTTAGCAAAATTCCCAAGACCAGCCATTTCAAGAAAAAGATGTGGGCATAAAGGAGAAACGAGTTCCAGACCAGTACCAAAATCGTAGAGTACAACAGCTGAAGGAAAAATTAATGACATTTTACTGTCAACTCCGTGAAGATATCAGTAAAAAAATGTAGCTAAAGAGTAGTGCATACCAAGAATCCTCCACCGTTTTGGCTCAGAGTCCATTCTTGCACCTAAATTGCTACAAATCAGCTTTCCCACATGCTGCATGCCATCCTTAAGAATCTATTATACCAACGGAGTTAGCAATTCACTTAAGAAGTGAACGAACAAAACATATTGAAGTGGTAGCATACCCAGCTGACAACAGTTGCTTGAGCTGGCGTAGGGCGCAAGCCTGCAGCAAACAACAGTGACTGGAAAGAAAGTAAGATAAAGGTTATATATTCATGTTAAACCTACACTGCAAGCCAACAACTCAAGTAAGACAAAAAAGGCAATGGATACTGATGTAGTGAAGAAGACCTGAGTCGATAACATGAGTCAAATTGAAAACGGTGAGAGACAGAATTTGAGGTCTCGAACCAATAAACGAGATTATTAGCCATTAATGGCTCTTCCTTCTTTATCATCTTCACCTTCTCGTGTTTCCGTTCACCCAAGTTACCGAAACAATCCAATCAATTTAAGAGAGATGGTGAAAAGGAAACAAATTAACACCTACCAGAAAATCCATCTCTGAGAGACGACGACCACAAGCAAGTTTTGAACTTGTGTTGAGTGGAACGCCGCCAAACAATTAAAGAGATGATACCCAATACGACGTCGTTTCATGTTCTCTAAAATCATCTACAATCCAATCATATTACAATTTCTAGGCCCAAATGACAAATACGCAGCGATTTGTTGAAAAATGAAAATGAGGGCCACATTATTTTATTGATTTCGGGATGATTGTTTAGGACTTTTACTTTAAACTGTGACTTAAAAAAAAAGTCATGCATTGTAGTCTTTAAAAAAATCAAACCGTAGAGTAAGAAAGAGAAAAAATATCACTATGAAAAATATTAGGAGTTGTGAAAGATTTTAGGATAGTTAAAGTTTGATTGGCTAAATTTTAACTTTAAAAGCTTTTATTTATTTTAAAGTCTCTACAGTTTTAAAAGCCATAACACCAATAAGCTCCTTTATTAACCAAAAATTGTAAAATGCTCATCAAGAGGAGAAACGATGTTGAGAAGGTCATAGATAGTTCTAGAAGATTCTAATATATATTGTGAATATTCATATAGTTTGGGATAAGGTCATAAGTTATATGAAAAAGTTTAAAATCATAAGTCGTTGTTATCCTTTCTTGTGTATATACTTGAGTTGTGAACGTCAATAGAATTATATATCTTTTCTCATTTTCTCTGTGTGTTTATATGGTATCAGAACCAGAAAGAAATTACAATCAAAGTGTGTTTGTGAGAAGAGAGGAATCGAATAAGTAATGACTCATAAAACAATCCTCAGGTGCGAGTGACTTAAATAATATGCCATCTCTTATTACTTGTCACCGTATGACAATTCTGGTTCTTTGATATCACTTGTTTTGCTTACCGGTGATAATTACATAGAGTGGTCTTCAGAGTTAGAAAACGGTTTGGGTGCAATGAGGAATACATGTTTCATTGATGGGAGTTTGTCGTTGCCGAGTGAAGAGAAAAATCTAGTGGAAGCAAGAGCTTAGGAAACTTTGAATTCCATGCTTGTCAGATGGATAAGAGCAAGTATCTCGCCATCCATCTGATCGACTGTCCCTTTCACGCCATATGCGTCAAAGATGTGGAGTGGTCTGAAACAACGTTTCTTTGTGGGAAACGTTGTACGTGTTTATCAAATAAAATCAGAACTTACTTCATGTATGCAAGATGGTTCCTCTGTTATGGAATACTTTGGAAGGTTGTGTGCAAAGTGGGAAAAGTTCTTAACTTACAAGCCGATGGTCAAGTGCACGTCTTCAAACGCTGAGATTCAACCAAAGGATTGTGAAAAAGAGAAAGTACATCAATTTCTCTTAGGACTCGATGATACACAATTTGGAAACGTGTGTACCAACATAATTGGAATGGATCCGCTGTCAGACTAAACATTGTGTATCAGAGGATTATAAGAGAAGACAGAAGGTCGAGCTCTACACATACTAAACCGTATAACTGTCAAATGGGTGGGCTGACCATGGATCTTCCATGTCCAAATATAAATGAGCCTATTTTAATTACACCTATTTGTCCACGTGGACTTTAATTGGACAAAAAACACAAGACCATTGGACTATGGCCGTTAATGGGTTTGAGCCTTACGGACATGGTCGACCCAATAATCTTAAAAGTTAGGCTTTCGCAAATTTAGGGAAAATTTTCACTTCATCCAATTCTTTCTCTCTCTCTCTCTCTCTCTCTCTAATTTCTCTTGAGTCCCGACGATGACTCTTCTTTCCGTGGTCTCTCTAAGTTCTTCATTGTCTCTTCGTCACTCTTCTCTCGGTCTTCTCCTCCGGAAACCGAAAAGGTTAGGATTCGTCTTCTTTTTCTCTTAAAATCGATGTTGAACTTGATTTGAGATTTGATGGGGTCTCTTCCTTGTTTTCAAAACCGCCGGGTATGTTCTAAAAATCTATTGGGGTCTCTTCATTTTTTCCCAAATCGATGGTTTTGATTTTCAGAGACATACAAAGAGGATCTGCTCTTATTTTCAGAGACATGCAGAGGAACCTAAAGATAGCTTGAATTATGAATTATATACATGAATTTTTCTGAATAACAGTCTCTGTTTGTTGAGACTGAAATTGATATACTCTAGTCTAAGTATATGTTTATAGGATGTCTAGATCAGAGATGTCTTAAGTGGATGTATAAATTTTGTGATAGAGGTTGAGCACTCGTTGGTGACTTCCTATCTGATTTATGAGGTTATGAGGAGTAACAATGATTGTTTAGAGTTCTTTAGCACATATATTAGATGGTTTGTTTACTGATATTAGATGGTTTGTTTTATGATATAGAGATATTAGATGACTTGATACTTAATTGAGCTTACTGATATTAGATGTTTTTTTTACTAATGTCATATGAGTTTACTTATTGATGATTGATTGTTTACTTGTTTAATTTATGAACTTTTAGTTATAATCAGATTCGTAAGATGTTTATGAACTTAAACTTACGAACCTATGTTTTATGAATTTATAAACTTATGAACATGTAGTTATTTTATATGGTCTTTAATGAACTCTATGGACAATCCATTTAATATGGTCCTTAATGGGTTTGATCCTAAATGGACTCGTTCCTTAATGGATATGATCACTCTATATTCTCAAACAAGAAATGGACGACCCATTTGACAGATATACTAAACTGAAACAAGCAACTATTGTGTTTAAGGCAAAAGCATAACCAAGCGTACCAGATTCACCATCAATGGAATCTCTTATTTCTACTTTTACGTGAAGTAGGTCATCAATGATCTTCTCACGTTGTAGAAGGAGTGGTCATGAGAAAGGAGATTGTTGTGAAATCGTAGGCTTCTCAGAGTGGTTTATAGAAAAATGTCAAGGGGGAGCTCGTGAAGCATTACGGAGCAAAGGAAGAGGCATATCAAGACAACCACAAACAACCTCTGTAAATGCTGCTTCTTCGTCTCTGTCTTCTAGATTTCCAAACTAGACTCCAGAGCAGTGGGCATCCTTGACTTCACTTCTTGAGCAACAAAAGCCAGCTCCAATGCCAAATAATTTGAATGGTAAGGAGCAGACATGTGAGATCATTCTAAATACAAGAGCTTCGCATCACATGACAGCTTATGTGCGAATGCTCACTTATCTTTGTGATGTTACTCCAAGACCCGTGGTATTTGTAGATGACAATTATGTTATGGCGATGAGAAGTGGATGGTTAAAACTTTCGGCCAAACTTGTGTTGTTTGTGCCGAATCCAAACTACACATTGTTGTCTGTTGCAAAGTTACTCAAGCAAACATGTTGTTTTGTTGTGTTTACTGATGCACTTTATGTATTGAAGGACCGTTTTACGAGGACGCTGATTGGACTCGGTGAAAAACAAGACAAAGTTATTTTTTATTGTGATATTCCAATCGAAAGAGGACATAGAGTAAAGATTCTTCAGGATCCTATTTTGTGGCATGGAAGATTGGAGCATCTGTCAGTTGGTGTTTTGAATAAATTTTCGTTTGTTTCTGGTTTTAAATCATTTGAGAAGTTTGGTGGTTGTTGTTGGGGTCAAAAGTGGTCACGACGATATCGATGCCTAAAAAGCATAACGAAAACATCATCTCTCTTTCAGAAGTGAAAATCATAAGAGGATTATAAATTCCGAGGCTCTTGCCATCTAGTCGATCTCCTCTCGACCAAATATCAAAGCTCCGCGTCTAGCCAACCATAGGATATCGCTTCACGAAGTCTAGTCACTCGCGGGCAACTAAACGCGAGGATATCAAAATCAACGTCCGAGACTTCCGAGAGTCTCAATAAACAAGTTTCGGAGCGATAAGAAGTCACCGTAAAAGACGGATAACCACGTCGCTTTGGAAATATGAGCAATACAAACAACGGTGAGTCTAGTCGCCCGTGACTACACTCTCGTAAGGTCTAGTCGTCCAGCGGGGGACAAGACTTATGATACGTCTAGTCGCCCTATGGGCGACTAGACCCTCGTAAGGTATAGTCGCCTGGACGACTAGACACAAGTAAGGTTTAGTCGCCCACGGTTGACTAGACCACGTTCTCTCGATCATCTTCTCCTTCGAATCTCGGTTCGATTGTCTCTTGTTTCATCTCGATTGCACTTTCCGTTGAAGTTTCGCGACAATAATCGTAAAGACTTGTTCATTTCATAAAAACTTCGTATCGATCGTATAAAACAATAACGGTTAACTCGAACACCGACATTGTCTTAACTATACGATTGGTCTTATCATTTCGTGAAACCATCACTGCGTAATCGCGTGAAGGACGATTTCTCCGAAAGAAATCATAAAAATCACTTAGTTGCAAAACGGCCCAGGAAGGCCCAAAATGCGATAAAAGTCCACTTACGATTCCAGAACAAGAATGGGCCCAACTGCCTCAACGATTTACCTGAGTTCCGCGAAAGATAAAAGGAAAACACAATAAAGTTGAATTTTGGAGATAAATATGGAAAATTCGTAAAGATACGGAATATTCTCGAAAAAAGGAATATTTTCGCAGAAGGATATGCTCAAATCTAGGGCAAAAAAGGAAATGAGATCAACTTACGAAGGCATATAAAAGAGGGGCTAAGGAGAAGAATGAGAGGACACACATATATTTTTTCACAACTCATACTTAGAGCAATTGTGTTTATTTTCGTTTTTGTTAGCGAGTTGCGTCTCAACTAGGTTTTCAAGTCTTACGCTGTTAGAACTAGGATACTCGTCGCCAGCTCTCGCGGCATCGACTTATCACTTGTTGTAACGCTCAACACAGATTCGGAATAAGATCTCTATTTCTCTACTTTGATTTTCGATTCTCTTTACTTTTTATTTCGTCGTTTGTTATTTCGTGCTTTGATATATCGTCGTTTGGTTTAGAAGAAATCCAGTACCTCAAGGAATGTTAGAGTTTCTTGGCTTTCCTTCGATTACAAAAATCGACAGTGCGAATTTTGGTTCCCACAATTTGGCGCTAGAAGGAGGGTGCCTATTCGCTCAGGGTACGGATCAATCTAACTCACAGCCACAAAACGCTAGATCGAATATGACTACAGACGGCCAAAAAAATCAACCAGCTCGTGACAACGACAGTGCCAATAACGACGATGAAAACACTCCATTGACGAACAATACCACAGTCAACGCTGACGCAAACACCACGGCGTTCGAGGAGATCAAAAATATGTTCTCGACTCTCGAAAAGAAGTCGGCTGAAAAAGACAAACCGACTAGCTCTCAAGCTAAACAGGTGGAAACCCTANCCACACTCCGCAGAAGGAGACTCGACTTTACCACTCTGTGTGGCTTACTCCAGAACGCGCAAGAAAATCCATCTGGACAAAGCCCCGATGTAATCACTCCTGTCACGACACGGAATAACGTGGAAGACCCTCCAAATCCCGAGAAGGAAACAGAGGATAATGAAGTCGAGCGAATTAACCTAGACTTCAGCGATCAATCTGATTCCACAAATGAAGACGCTGACGTACACTCAAGGAGGGTTAAGGGTCGTGCAATGCGGAGGGATTCTCAGCTCAACGAACCCATGACAGAAGAAGAGGAAAATATCTTCTGGGTAGAGAAAAAGAAACATGCTAAGGAGCAGGCCAAAGCCATTCGTAGGACACGCCAACCATCTCATAAAAAGACCAGCGACTATCTCGACAAGATTCGCGATCTCCGCGACTACATCACAAAAACAACGGAAGAGGTCAAAGCGGTAAAGTCGTAGATCCATCACGTGACCAGTGCCGCGCCAGAGATCGACAGGCTCCTCGAAGAGGCTCGAAAAAATCCATTCACTGCTCGCATAACCAACACCAGAGTCTCAGATCCCGAGAAAGTGAAAATCCCAATGTACGACAGAACCTTCGATCTGAATGCTCACCTGCAGACTTTTCAGATCGCAATGGCGAGATCCAAGATCAAGGAAGGTAAGAAAGACGCTAGATTTTTCCACCTTTTCGTCGAACATCTCCAAGGAGCGGCCCTTGAATGGTTCTCCCGTCTAAAACGAAACTCCATCGGAAGTTTCCGTCAACTCTTCTCGTATTTTCTCAAATAATACTCCATGTTTATGGACAGAGAAACTTCCGACGTTGATCTGTGGAGCCTATCTCAAAGAGAAGACGAATCGCTCCGAGATTTCATGAACAAGTTCAAGATAGTAATATCGAGAGTCAGCGAGATCAGTGACAAGATGGCGGTAGACGCACTCAGAAAAACCCTCTGGTACAAGTCGAAGTTGAGGAAGTGGATAGCTCTCGAAAAACCGCGTACTATTCAGGATGCGCTCCATAAGGCTACAGACTTCATCATCATCGAAGAAGAGATGAAAGTTCTATCGCAAAATCACAAACCACGAAGGCATCCTCGAAAGACTTAACCTCTAAACAAAAAGCAAAAAAGAAGATCCCTCGTAACTACAAGTATGTCCACCACGAGGGGCGCACAACTACGCTGTTAATTCTCCGTCCGAACAAGGTAGGACGTCTGAGAACACTTGGACGTGGAACACGTCGTACGACGAGAACACCTTCTACGATTTTCACCAAACAAAAGGTCACTCCACTTCAAACTGCAAGGTTCTCGGAGCAAGGTTAACGGTGAAACTACTCGCGGGGGAAATCTCAGACTTAACCAGCGTAAAAGATCTCATATGCAATACAGTTCGCCCATTGAGGACCGAGAAAGCACCCCAAGAAAACGCCATGTCTCAAGGAACTCAAGTGGATGGATAACGCGGAAGAAGGCCTAACGACAAAGGCAACGACTCCAATCGCCGCAGAGTGAATATGATCATTGGAGGGTCACAATACTTTCGCGACACCGTCTCATGGATAAAAGAATATCACCGAAAGGCTGGGTCAAGTGCAAACTGGCCTACACCACTCGACTCCGCAAATGATGCCATCACTTTCGAAGAATACAAAACTGTCAGAATCGACAAACCCATAACGATCCTCTCGTGATCGACCTCTTCATAAAAGATCTCAATGTCGCCAAGGTCCTCATCGACACATGAAGTACCGTCGATATCATCTTCAGCGATACCCTCAACAGGATGAACATCGACTTATCCGAGGTCACACCCGCATCGAAACTACTCACGGGTTTTTCAGGAACAACTTCAATGACTCTCAGATCGATCAAACTTCCGGTGATGGCTAAGGAGATAACGAAAGTTGTCGATTTTGCGGTCGTCGACCATCCTGCCATCTATAACGTGATCATGGGAACACCATGGATAAACTTCATGAAGGCAGTCCCATCGACCTATCACTTGGGCATTAAATTCTCTACTCCCTACGGAATCGCCACAATCTAGGGATGCCAAAAGCAGTCACGACTCCGCTTCCTAGCCGAGTATAAGCTAAGACAAGTCACAATGATGCCCATGGCCGAACCCAAACGAATGAAGACAACTCGGCCGTCAGCCAAAGACACTTTGGAAAAAGACGCGCCAGAATCGTCAATTCAAGAAATGGCTCAGCCCGAAGGAAACAAGCAAGCTTCCGAGCCCAACAATCTCAACAAAGCAACGTCCTCGACACCAGAGGGAATCGTCGACCCAGCTGTAGTCATCGACACTAAAATGGCCGACACAACTCTGCCAAACGAATAATCACTTACAACAACAAACTGAACTACGATACGACTTGATCATCGAAAGAGGTACGTAGGCAGCTCTTCGCAAGAGGAGTTCAGTTGTCCCCCTCTCTAAAAAATGGGGAGTGGGTGTAAGTCTACTCGTATACTCCCACACTTTGTACTCAACACTTTTTGATCCGATTTCGGCAATAAATTTTTGCTTTTCTATTTTTCGTATAACACAAAAACAGAATTCATACGAGAAAACCTTTCTTAACGAATTTTGACTATAACGTGTTCTTCGACACATTTTAACACAGAACGGAAAAACTTTCGGCAAAAACGAGACGTCGCGAATTTCCGAGAAGCACAATTCCGAACTCGATCTAAAACTTCTAAAAGTAGTCGCAAGACTATCAAACCCTCGGGAAAAGAACAAGTACTTGTCCCAATTTCACACCCGTCGATTTGCCCCAACGGACAAACTAATCACTCACCTTAACTTGCTCTTCACGAAGAATGGGTTCTCATACATCCGACTAGGATAACAGTGCGCTATAAAAGAAATATGAAATTTTGGTCAGCCCTTCCAGACGACTTAGAAATTGTCTTTGGTGAGATGCTCGGTTCCCGATTGATGCAATTCATATATGCCGAGAACTTTTTGCAGACTTCAATATCAAGACGAAACCAGGTCGAAATCGAAATGGGAAACATAGTCATCGCACGCCCTAAAACCTAGAGTAAACCTAGGTCTTGCCCTAAACCCAACACACTAGTCTCAAACATCTCAAGACATAGTATCTAACCGATACGAGATCCCAAAATTATTCTCTTCGTCTGTATTCGTGTTTATAAAAATCTGAAAGACTAAGTCTCTCGAAAAGTCGCACCCGAAACAAACAACGAATATAGCGATCCTTCAAGGAACGGATATGAGACAACAACTCATAATATGTCTCCACTTACGCAGCATGACTCATACATTATTAAATCGAAATAAAAACACCGTTTATTAACACTATAACTGCAAGATGATGGGGTTTCGAAGCCACACACGGCCAACCCCGATAGATATAAAATGGTCAAACTTGCCCAAAATACTACTTAAAACAGGGAACACGCTCCCTCTACGTACAAACTTTTCTCGTTCACGAATCGTATTCAAAATGGCCAGAGATCGAAAAGTTTCATGCGCTAAACGATTCCGGGTTTTGGTCGACCGCGTCCTCTTCTCCCCGAGCGGTGTCCCCAACTTCCTTCGAATCAGTAGAAACATGAATCGGGGCCTAGTGACCCCGAACCCTCTCTTCGATTGAAGGGATCGAAGACCCAACATCCTTGCACTTCTTCATGTGGCTGGACATTTTGTCCATCTCGAAGTCGTAGGAGTAGTTAGAAAGTTGGGTGCGCCACAAAGCACCCGCCAAACCATAATATTTGTAGTACTCTCCGAAGGACTGTTAAACACACTTGTACTGGTCGAAGTCCACCACAAACTGAACTAAACGGTAAGCCACAACCGAGGCGACCTCATGTTTTCTGCGCCTATACACACGACGAACCTGCGACGCTTGATTCCGCGCCAATTCTTTCTCACGAAGAGAAGCCACTTCGACCTCCTTTTTCTGGCGGGAGTTCTCTCCTTCGAGTCTCTCAGCCTTGAACCGAGCCGTCTGCGCCTCCAAGTTGCTCGTCCTAAGGGCCTCGTCCATCACGTGGAGGCCTTGCAAAAAAGGAATCCTTTAAAAGGTTAGGAGCGATGTCACTCGAATGATCAGAATCATATTGTATGCACAAAACTAACCCCTATGCACAATCGCGAGGCCTCCGCATATTGCCACGACCTAACGAATCTTACATCAGCCGCAGGTTGATGCGTCGGGGAATCAAAAAAAGAAAGAAAGGCATCAAAGTCTGATCCTTCTCCGAAAAGCGGCATCGAAGGTTGACTCGGACCGCTTCCGTCTCTGCCGAGAAGATCATGGAACCACGCCTCCTCAGATGGCCCGCTCCTGTCCTCGGCAACGCCGTCTCTGTTAGCAGACACGCGCTCGTTCCGGGGAGAACTCCCCCTCTCCAAGTTTGGAGGCATCTCCTACGAAGTGAAGCCATTCATGGTCGGTTCTAGCACCTCTTCCGAGATCGTGTTGGGCTGAGTCCGATTCTTGTGATACGTAACCGCGTTGCGAACTCGCTGCGGGGAAAAGTAACCCCAGTAGAACAGATCGCCTCGGAGAAGGTTCCTAACAACGTAAGTATCTTCCGGATGCGGGGGAAGGGGATCCAAAACTGCAAAACAAAAGAATTATCACATATCGGCAAACGAAAAGAAAACGGTCAGAGTATTAAAAGTGATACCCGCAGGACCCCATTTATGCCTAAATGAAGAAATGTATTCGCCCTCGACAGAGACACTGTCTAAACTAACGAAGAAGTATCGCTTTCTCCAATTGTGGAAATTAGACGTAAACGATCGGATCACCGACATATGGTTCCTCAGCTTGAGGCAATACCGAAGCAGTAGATTCGTGGCCATCGGAGATAAAAACGCCACTAGATAGTCGATGTTTAGATCCATTCCTCGTTCGTAAACCAAGACTAAGAGTCTGACAAGGTGTTGGAGACCGGTGGGCGAGAGCTGACCGATTGATAAACCATAGTTGTCCAAAAACTGGGCTATGATCCTTAGAATGGAAAAGCATAGTCGACAAAACAGCAAATGCGCCTCGTAGCACGTAAAGAAACCACGAGGCAGAGAATCAGCATCCTCACCGACCATCGGCATTCGAAACTCCACTTTCTCTGGAACTTGGCAGAAATCCCGGATGATGGCGAGGAATGATTCTCGACACCCGCTCGACCTACTGGTGTCCTTTTTGAAGGTCGGTCTCAGCGGACACCATGAGTCGGGCGGTGGAGCTTCGATACCACACATAACGCGCCAATACTCCCTTGCTTGCTTGGGATTAACCGAGTGCGGCACGAATTTGATTTTCGGTACGACGTCACCTTCCCAGACTCGTATGATTTTGGGGTCGAAGATCGACAGTAAAGCATTTACAGAAACTCGAGCATTTGAAGCCATAACATAAAAGAGGAGAAAGAGATGAAAAGAATAAGGAGTTTGTTTTTACCTTAAGGAATTTTTTCTGTGAAAATGAGCAAGTGGAAGATTTGGAAAGTTACTCCTCTTATTTATAGAAAGAGAAATTTACTATTCATCCTCGGACTTTTTAGCCATTAATTCCGCCTAACTTACCTAATGTGCTTTAAAGTTCGCAAAAACATTCCAATAATTCTTGCAAACTAGGGGGCTAACCGTTGGGGTCAAAAATGGTCACGACGAAATCGATGCCTAAAATGCGTAATGGAAACATCGCCTCTCTTTCGGAAGTGAGAATCGTGAGAGGATTATCAATTTCGAGGCTCTTGCCATCTAGTCGATCTCTTCTCGACCAAATATCGAAGCTCCGCGTCTAGCCAACCATAGACAATCGCTTCGGGAAGTCCAATCACTCGCGGGAAACTAAATGCGAGGATATCGAAATCAACGTCTGAGACCTCCGAGAGATCTCAATAAACAAGTTTCGGAGAGATAAGAAGTCATCGTAAACGACGGATAACCACGTCGCTTCAGAAATATGAGAAATACAAACAACGGCAAGTCTATTCGCCCGTTGGGCGACTAGACTCTCGTAAGGCCTAGTCGCACATAGTTGACTAGACCACGTTCTCTCGATGATCTTCTCCTTCGAATCTCGGTTCGATTTTCTCTTGTTTCGTTTCGATTGGAGTTTCCGTTGAAGTTTCGGGGCAATAATCGTAAAGACTTGTTCATTTCGTAAAAACTTCGTATCGATCGTATAAAACGATAACGGTTAACTCGAACACCGACATTGTCTTAACTATATGATCGGTCTTATCATTTCGCGAAACCATCACTGCGTAATCGCGCAAAGGACGATTTCTCCGAAAGAAATCGTAAAAATCACTTAGTCGCAAAACGGCTCAGGAAGGTCCAAAACGCGATAAAAGTCCCGAAACAAGAATGGGCCCAACTGCGTCAATGATTTACCCGAGTTCCGCAAAATATAAAAGGAAAACAGGATAAAGTTGAAGTTTGGAGATAAATATGGAAAAATCGAAAAGATACAGAGTATTCTCGAAAAAGGAATATTTCCGCGGAAGTATATGCTCAAATCTAGGGCAGAAAAGGAAACGAGATCAACTTACAAAGGCATATAAAAGAGGGGATAAGGAGAAGAACGAGAGGACACACAAAATTTTCTTCATAACTCATACTTAGAGCAATTAGGTTTATTTTCGTTTTTGTTAGCGAGCTTTGTCTCAACTAGGTTTTCAAGTCTTACGCTGTTAGAACTAGGATACTCGTCACCAGATCTCACGGCCACGGCTTATCACCTGTTGTAACGCTCAACACAGATTCAGAATAAGATCTATTGCTCTACTTTGATTTTCGATTCTCTTTACTTTTGATTTCGTCGTTTGTTATTTTGTACTTTTATCTATCGTCTTTTGGTTTAGCAGAAATCCAGGACCTTAAGGAAAGTTAGGGTTTCCTGGCTTTTCTTCGATTACGATAATCGACAGTGGGAATTTCTGTTCTCACAACTGTAATGTTTGCTTCAAGTCTAAACAAACTCGCGAGTTGTTTGGCTAGTGTTCTAATAAAGCTTTTGCTCCATTTGATTTCGTGCACTGTGATCTTTAGAGACCCTATAGAGTTTCTTCTTCTTGTTGAGCAAAATATTTTCTCGGGTCGTTGAAAATTTCTCAAGAGCAATGTGGGTGTATTTCCTACTCGAGAAAAGTGAAGTAAAGAAAGCCCTTCCAATCTTTGTATCCATGGCTCGGCGATAATTTGGAAGGGAAGTGAAAGTGATTAGAGTGATAAAGGTGTGGAGTTTGGAGGGTTGTCAAAGTATTTTTCAGATAATGAGATGATACATCAAATTTCTTGCGTATATACTTCGCAACAAAACGGTAGAGTATAAAGAAAATACTATCACATACTTGACGTCTCTTGCTTCTTGATATTCCATGCTCATATCCCGTTAAAATTTTGGGAAGAGTGTGTGTTGGTTGCCGTTCACGTAATCAACAGAACTCCTAGTGAGTTGTTGGCAGGGAAGACACCTTATGAATGTCTATATGGTTATTCACCATCATACTCTGAAATCAGAATGATTAGCTGTCTCTGTTTTATGCATAAGATTTCTCGAAGTAAAGACAATTTCTCTGAACGAAGCCGAAAGTGTATTCTTGTGAGTTATCCTTTTGGAAAGAAGGGATGGAACTATATGATTTGGATAAAATGAATTATTCATATCACGTGATGTTATATTTAACGAGAATACATTTCAATGTGCTCCGATCGAAGACAAAAATGAGGAGCATTAATTAACACCACCATAAAATGTGGAGATGGTGTTGTGGTTTTGCTTAACCATCACGAACAAGTTGCAGGTTCAAGTATTTTAGAAGAAAAAGATTTTGGTCCAGTGAATACAAATTTGGGTGAAACAAAGTTGGAGGTTCAAATGAATAAATTTTTTTGGAAAGATCTTGGCGTTGATCATGAAGACCCCATGGAAATATACTATGATAGTAAATCAACGATATACATTGCAACAAACTCAGTGTTTTACGAAAGGACCAAGCGTATTGAGTCAGATTGTCACAGTGTTCGGGATGTTGTTCAAGACTAGTTAATTACAATGAAACATGTTCGTACGACAAAGCTATTGGCATACATCATGACGAAGGCTTTGAGAAGTGCGACATTTCAGGATTTGTTGTCCAAGTTGGATATAAATAACTTACACACTCCAACTTGTTAAATCCAACTTGAGGAGGAGTGTTGAGAAGGTCCTAAATAGTTCTAGAAGATTCGGTTAATATATATTGTGAATATTCATATAGTTTGGGATAAGATCGTAAGTTATATGATAAGGTTTAGAATCATAAGTCATTGTTATCCTTTGTTGTATATATACATAAGTTGTGAACGCCAATAAAATTACCTTTTCCCATCTTCTCTGTGTGATTACAAACGATACAAGAATTTTTTTGCTCCAAAAGTCTCCACATATGAGTTTAATTATCCTCTCCAAATATCACTTTTATAACCTATGTTGCATAACCATTAATAAGTTTAGAAGTTCTGCATCTCAATTAAAAAACTTAATAGTCGTTACTTTGCCTTGCTTCCTTATAAAAACTAGTTGAATATTTGAGTAGTAGGGATATCAATTAGGCTTTGTGTCCAAATGTCCACCCAATCTAAATTAAATTGGACATATTTTGGTTAAGCCCAATTAGATTACAGTCCAGATGGACCGAAATCCATTTGGTCATGGGCTAAAATGGATAAATTTATTTGGTTATGGACCGACCAAGAAGTATTAATAACTAGGGTTTATATTTTACAAAAGTGAACAAAAATATCAGTAAAAATATCTAAATTTCCAAAAGTCCTCAAAAATATTAAAATATATCTGAAGATAAATAAAAATACGATAATATTTGAAATACAAGAGAAAATATGGAATTACATTTTGGCAGAAAACACACAAAATTACATTCATTTTTTGTGAAAATGGCGGAAAAACTCGAAATCTCGTTGTTAGCGAAAAAAGTGGAATCCCATTTTAGCAGAAAACGCTCAGTCTCGTTTTGGTAGAATTCCATTTTTGGCCCGAAAACAGGAAATCCCGTTTTTATAGGAAAAAACCAAAATCCCGTTTTTAGAAGGAAAATATGGAATCCCATTTTGGCCGAATAGCTTTTCGGTTGAAGTTACTCAAAAAGAGGATCTTTGAATCCACAAATTGATTTATATACATGATGGTTTCCGGAACAAGTTAAAGTTGTGGTCGTGTAATATAATACAGGAAATAAAATGTTCAGTTGGTCATGGGCGCCCATGGATAGTCCGATTATTCTTCGACCTATTTGGGTTTGGTCCTATTTAGGCTTTTTCCATTAATATCCAAAAAAGACAATGTCCACAAGGACAATCCAATTGACATCCCTACTGAGTACCCATGCAAAATAAGAGCCTCCACCTTGATTATGGCTTCGAATGGTAACAACGGATTGTTATGTGCGGGACGGATAAATTAGGTAGTACGGTGAGGTTGAAGTGCAGTTCGTGCGGAAAAATTGTAAACTGCTCGGAACAAGTGCAGTTAATGTGAAATAAGCG
>OVAN01006548.1:0-20012 GCA_900406275.1 Anastatica hierochuntica
TTAAATCCTTGGACAACCCTAAAATACTACAATTGACCCCGTTCTTTTGCGGGATTAAGCGTAGGGTTTAGGTCTTAAAAATTATAAACTTTGACAACTTGGAAAAACCTTTGCCCACGTCAAAAACCATCGTCAAAAATTGAGTGAAACCTCCTTTAAACAATGTATTCATCCCCTTTTATTTCCAAGCCCAATGGATTGAGACTTTTTGCCCAAAAATAAAGACCGCACGCCATAAGCTTAATTAAATGTTAAGGGATAGGTGGATAAGATGGTATATAGATATTTAACTTAGGTGCCTAGAGATCGTTCTTGTGACAGTCACGGCGAAGTACACTGACTATTGATGTGTTAGTATTTTAGTTGTTTACATTACGGTTTTTACTCGAGAACTATGGTTTTTAGTATGTATTCCAATCTCTTTGGAGCAGATTTGTGTTCTTTAGTGTTTTTACAGGAATCAATCTTGGATGTGCGGAAAGATTGCATTTTGGACGGATTTCAAGCATCAAAGGAAGCATTCATGAAGAGAAGAAAAATGTCCTGACAGAAGAACCAAATCGAACTTATCGTGAACCGGATTTCATAACTAAAACCTAAACTTGTGTTTACACTTTCATTATACTGTTTTTCTAAGTTTTTAAGAGGAAGAGAGGGATTTGTAACCTAAGGAGAAGAATCATCTTCTGTAATCCGAATCCGAGAAGAATTATGAGCCTTACTCTTTATTTTTGATCAATACAATGATGTCTCTCTAACTTGATTTGTGTTGTTTCTCTGATCATGAGTGAGTAGCTTGTTTGTTGGGTTTAGGTTTCTCACATAGGGATTCATGAATTGTTGACATAGAATTGTATGATTAGGGATTTAATCATTTTGATATTCATCTTGGATTGTTCATAATGCTGAAATTAACTTGATCACTTAGTTTCTGATCTTAGGTTGTTTAACTCCTGAAAAGTGTTCGATTAAATGCCTGAATGAATCCTAAATGAGCAGTTTATCTTAAGCCAATGGAAGTTAATGTTTAAGTGAATTGTGAACCTATAAAATTTGTTTAGAATGCATGATTAGAATCTGAGAGTCAGTGGAAGTTATTCTCGAGGTTTTTGTAATACATAGGAAATTGGTACTACAGAATTAGATCAATTCTACAATTGTGTTTGAGTTCAAGACGGTTTAAAACATGTTCCTAGTAAATAATTTGAATCAACAATGAAACGTTTCCCTGACAATACCTAATGCCTAACTCTTCTTTGATTGATTTTCAACCCTTAGTCATTTGCTTGCTTTCCTTGCCTCTTAATTTCAATTTTCTACATCTCTACTAAACATACTTTTCGCCTTAGCCCGTTGTTTGATATGAAATTCTTCGTGATACCTTTGGTCTCTCTAGACTCGATCCTAAACCAATACATCGTGTTGGATCTGGAATCCAGACAGAATATAGGGTATGCGATTTGGGACAATATATGTGAAAGAGGTTGTATTCTTATTGATTTTGAGCTCAATTGTTACAATGGCTACAAGCTAAGTTTTTAGGAAAGAAAATTTGATCCCTTCTCCTAAGCTCCGCCTCCTTCTCTTATACTCTTCACCCCTCATAACTGCTCCATTATTGTGCATTAATTTTCCCTATTAATGCTTGATTCTTCTATTTTTATTTCCCCATAGCTTGAGTCAATCGAGCCTCTACTTCCTCTTGCAATTTCGGCCAGGTTCTCCTTAATGGGCCTTAATGACCCATTGGCGTTTTGGCTCCATAACCGAATCTCGGGTTGGTTTACTCCAAACCAGATACGGGTGGTACCACCTCCACCAATAGCCCCCCCGAAGCTTAGCTTATGGGAGCTCAGCCTGAGATTCTGGAATTAGGATCTCCTGACTAGCTATTCTTAAGGCAAGAGATCTTCAAAATGGGCTTGATTTGGAGTTAATCGACTCGGGTTTCCTTAATCGAACAGGGGGATTTGCAAATTGATTTGAGGATCTTCGTTTGGCTCTTTTTTAGAAAGATTTGATATGTTGGAGGGTCCCACACGCGTCTAGTCCGCCGCCCACGTCATCACGCCCATGAGACGTGTCATTGAAATGGTGGGACCTTCTGACTTCCTTCCTCATTGCGATTCAGCTTCCTTTCTGGAGAAAAAGAAAAAGGTTTGTTCCGTTTCCTTCATTCTTCTTATTTGCTTGCTTTATTTTGTGATTTTTGCTCCCCCTATTGCGATTCGCCATCCGCAACCCTTGTTCGCATGTGCCTCTTCTACTTCAGAGAACTTCCATGGACTCTGACGTGCCCCTCATCCGCAGAAAACCCTCGAAGCGTCCTTCTGCTTCCACTGCCGTGTCCTCCTCTGGTCAGGGCTCTCCGCCTTTGTCACCAACGGTCAGGGATAAGTTGGGGCCTTCTGCTGAGAGGCCCTTCTCTTCTTCTTTCTTGGTTGACCTCCCGGTCTACCGCCCCGATTCTGGGGAGACGGAGGAAGAAGGAGAATCCGAGATGGCTGGTCCTGCTCGTGCAGCTCCAGCGGTTATTCTGGCGGTTTCGTTAACCCTCGCCCCTACCGCTGCTTTCTTCAACGCTCTGGCGATTCCGTTAATTCCTTGAGAGAAAAGTGTAAAATCCCGGATTCGGTGTTCATTCAGCTTCCTACTCCTTCAGAGAGGCCCTGAACCCCTCCTGAAGGTTTCTTTTGCGTGTATGAGTCCTACTTCCTCGAGAGCCATCTCTTCTTCCCCCTGCCCGAGCTCTTTGTCCTGTACTGCCGCCGTCGGACCATTGCTTTCTCCCAATTCACGGCGGGATCTGTTAGGACAATCTTGGGCTTGATGGTCATTGCCGCAGAGAGAGACGTGGAGCTCGAAGTCCAACTACTGGAGCTCCTTACTACCTTCAAGGATTCTGCTAAGGTGGGGCACTACTACGTCTCAGATCGTCCACAGCTGGTGGCGTTCCCCAAGACCAAGAACGAGCTCTGGGAGCAGGCATACTTTTATGTCCTCGCTGATACCAACTTCCTTCCAGAGCAGTTCATTAGCTCCACCCCCCGGATGTGGAATCTGGACCCTGGTAGCCGACCTACTTCAGGTCGCTGTTTGCTCCGGTTGACTCATCTTCACCTTTCTAATTTGCTCTTGTTTCCTTGTTCTGCAGTTGCTCCTATNTCCTTCCAGAGCAGTTCATTAGCTCCACCCCCCGGATGTGGAATCTGGACCCTGGTAGCCGACCTACTTCAGGTCGCTGTTTGCTCCGGTTGACTCATCTTCACCTTTCTAATTTGCTCTTGTTTCCTTGTTCTGCAGTTGCTCCTATACGCTCGAAGCTCTCACTCCGAGTCGACCATCAAGAAGTGACAGCATCTCTGAAGCGAGCTCTAAACAGATCCTGGGCATTCTTCACTCCTGATCGTATTGCCAGAGCTTTTGCCAGGGTTGTCGCAGCCAGGGCAGACAAACCTTCACCCCCTTTTCCTCCCCGTCTTCAATTACCATACTCCGAGATAGTGCACCCCTCTGTTGTTATGCCCAACATGGAGCAGCGAGCTGCGAAAGCTCGCCGTAAGAAGGCGGAAAGAGAGAGAGAGCTGCTGCTCAAAAGGCTGAGGAGGAAATAGCCGCTGCTGCCAAGAAAGCTGAAGAGGAGAGAGTTGTTGTTGCCCAAAGGGCAGCTGACGAGGAAGCCGCTGCTAGAGAGTCATCTAGAAAAGAAGAAGAAGACCGGCTTCTGGCCCTTCTGACGGCGGGGAAAGGACCCCTATCTGCGAGAAGGCTCCTGTGAGCTCCGCTGCTGCTATCGGGTTGATGCTTCCCCCTCCGGCGAAGGTCCCGGCTACTGCTCCACCCTCAAGCCGTGAAGCTGCCCTTGATGTGGTCGACGAGGCCACTAAGAAAAAGAAGGACAAGGAGAGACCCTCCGGGAGCTCGGGCAGGGGAGACGCACTTGCTCGTGACTCTTCTTCAAAGAAGCGCCCTTCCTCTCCTCCTACTGGTTCTTCCAAGAAATAGCGTACGGAGTAGGAGAGAGCCCCCGGCTAGAGCAGGTCGGGTGAGAGAGGACATGCTCGTATAAAGTCCTTGTGGTATCAGGATAGCCACACTCTCTCTATTGAGAGGGGCATGGGAAGCAAGGAGGTCAAAATGGCCACCGAGAAGGACATCGAGCTGAAGGATATGGCCCAGAAGGTCGCTGAGGTGGAGGTCAAGAACAAAGCTCTTGAGGTGTCTTGGTCCCTGGCTCTCAGGGAGCGCCTAGCTTCTGAGGAACAGGCCCAGAAGAAAATGGAGGTGATGGAGAAGAGGTTGTCTGAGGCCAGGACAACCGCTGACGACCTCTTCAACGAGCTGCAGGAGGCCCGCAGTAGGGCTCAAGAGGAGGAAGAGAAGACTGATGCCAAGCTGGCGGCAGCGGAGAAGAAGTTCTCCGACCTGTCATGGCACTTTGATTGTGCCGCTAAGGCTCATGAGGAAGCAGTCTCCCGCCTCAAGGCGCAAGTTAAAAGGCCAGCTAGGAAGGCCTCTAAGAAAGGCTAGGAAAGAGGCCGCCGCTAAATACAAGGCCCGCTTTCTGAAGATTGAGCGGGATATTGAGGACGCCAAACTCATAGAGGAGAATGCTCTTCTGCAATCCCAAGCTCATGCCCAAGTTGAATTTATTGACAAAATTATGGAGAGTAAGGCTCAGGGAATTGAGCCCGATCTTAACGTTGAGAAGGAGATCGCGGCGACATCCCTTAAGGACTTTGCCGATGAACTCAATGAGATGGATGTCATTCAGCTCAACCTCGCTGAGGATCTCCGGGTTTCCCCGGTGTCGGATAGCTCTGAGGGCTCTTCCCTGGCTTCCCTGCTGGCTCCTACATCTGCTCCTGCTAAAGTAGAGGTTTCCTCTGCTGTTGTTGGTTCTTCCGAGCTTCCCCCGGTGCAAGCTGCTCCAGCCTTGGTCTCTTCTGAGGAGCCCGCTACAAATGATGATGCTCCTCCTGCTCCTCCAGTCCTTAATGATGACGCTCCTCCTGCTCCTCCAGTCCTCCAGATTGACCAGTTTGGGTCTAATGCTGCCATCATCTCCCCACAGGCCGCCTCCGAGCTTGCCCAAGACCGCGAATGAGCTCAAGACTAGGCTGCCTGTGGCCTTGATATATTTTTCCCTTGTAATTTGGTTTGAATTCCTAGTTTCCGTTTGCTTTTGAACTTAATCTTTGGTGCCCGGGAGAGCTTTTATCCAACCCTTTGAACCTTAACTCTTTGGTGCCCTGGAGGGCTTTTATCCAACCTTTTGAAATTTAAGTTAAGATTTTCTTTTGTCCAAACTAAAACCCCCCAGTCTTCTTGGTAATAATGAGAGTTAATCCAATATTAAGCTCATTGGCTGCTGTTTTAATAGGCACGTAGAAGTATTGTTTGGTTATCTCCCGTGACAAAGTATTGACTTGATCTTGGTGAGCTCACGACAAGTTGCGTATGTGGTAAGCAATTGTAAGTAAAGGAGAAGCTTAAGAAGCTGAGTTGCTATGGAGAGAAAGAAGCTCTTCTTCCCAACCAAATGGCAAACTATGATCAACGAATGGTGAATGAGTAAGACACAATAATGGGAGAAAGTCGCGAAAAAGGGAGTGCTGCTCTCATTACAAGTTCTGGGACTTGCGGAACGCGAGGGCCCTCTAACAGAGTTCACTCTTAGCTTTAGTAGCGAATGTAGGAGCGTGGAATGTCCCCGGCTTATCCTGTTTCAGGACTTGGCGTTTGGGCACAGAGCGCTACTGGTTTACCCCGTGCCACACTCAAGGTCTCTTACCTAAGTAGAGAGGAGATTCTTGAGTGTCTTGCGGACGTGGTCCAGCTATCCTTTTAAAGGCATGCTTAAGTAATATCGGGATGTGAGGAACCATAAAGGCTGCCTTTCTACATCTATGGTGTCGTTTCACCTAGGCACTTGTGAGAAGCGCGCAACTAGCTCGGGGGTCAGAGAACCTAGCCAGAGAACCGACATGACCGAGCTTTGTAAAATGTAAATGAGTCCAAGAATAAATATGTCAAAGAATGTATTTTTTTATTATAGCAGCCGTGCCCAAAACGGGCTGCCTACGTACCCCGGAGGGATCAAGCCTTTCCGTAGTTCAATTACCTGGAAGCCCAACGGGCTTTTTTTTCCTTTTTTTTGAGAAAGACCCGAAGCGGAATTCAGTTGTAGTATGTCTTCAAGTTCGCGGGGCTCCATGGACGAGGCTCCGGTGTCCCATCCATGCGGAGGAGTTCGTACACCCCGGGATGCAGTGCTTTGGCGACGCTATAAGGGCCTTCCTAACTGGCGCCAAGCTTGCCAGCTTGGTACTCGGACGTATTCTGGACTACATGCCGGAGGACCAGATCACCCTCTTGGAAGGTGTGTGAGCGAACATTCTTGTTGTAGTACTTGGCAACCTGGCTCTGGTAGGCTTGGAGGCGGATGAAAGCGAGCTCGCGCTGTTCTTCAATTGTGTCCAAATTATCCCTTAGTAGCTCATCGTTGGTTGTGACGTCTTATGGGAGGATCTGGCGGTGTAGCATAGGCACTCGTACTTCGGCGGGAATCATTACTTCAACACCATAAACAAGGGAGTATGGTGACTGCTGGGTTCCACGACACGGTGTGGTGAGATTTGACCAGAGCACTCCATCCAACTCGAAGGCCCAACTGCCCTTTTTAGCAGCCAACCGTTTCTTGAGGCCTTCGATAATGCGCCGGTTCGTAGCTTCAGCTTCCCCATTGCCTTGGGGTTGTGGGGCGTTGAGTACTGGATAACGATCTTGTAAACTGAGCAAAAATGCTCAAAGTCCTTGGAAATGAACTGTGGGTCATTATCTTTAACAATCCAATGCGGGAAGCCATGACGGCACAAGATGTTCTTCCACAAGAAGTCAATGACGTGCTTGTCCTTGATCGTCGCATAGGCGTCAGCCTCCACCCACTTGGAGAAGTAGTCAGTTAGGACGAGCAGGTATTGCTTCTTACCGGACTTTGGCAACGGACCTACGATATCCATTGCCCATCGCATTAACGGATATGGTATCATGACCGACTTCATTAGCTCGGTCGGCTGATGGATGATGGGGGCACGCCGTTGGCATCGCTCACACTTCTTCGCATACACTTGACAATCGCGCTCCATGGTCGGCCTGTAATAGCCTTGCTTGCGTATCTTCTGCGCCAGCGACCTACCACCTGCGTGGTTTCCGTTGACACCTGAGTGGACTTCCTGGAGTATTTTCTTGACCTCATCACCGTGCACACAATATAGGTAGACGCCCGTGTCGCTCTGGCGGAATATCTTGTCTTCAAAGAGCGTGTAACGCGCGCTCCGTTGCTTCAGCTTCCGAGTTTGCAACTTGTTAGGTGGGACATCTCTGTCGGCGATGTAACTCCGTATCTCATTTCGCCAGTCTTCCCTTTCACCAATTCCTTCTAGAGCTGCAGCGCCAGGGTCGTCTCCATGATCGTCCTCTTGAGGGGCCATGGCCCGCGACAAATCTGGTAGATCGCTGTGAGCCCCTGAGGTCAGTGCCTTCAGAATTTCGCTAATACTTGATTTGGCCAGGGTTTCGACAGGAATCGTGCGGCTCAGGTTGTCAGAGGCGGAGGCCAGCGCGACTAATGCATCAACAGCGGAGTTTTCTTTTCGTGGCACTTTGGTCAAGGAAAATTTGTCAAATCCAGCTGTCGCCGTTTGCACTAGCTTCAAATACGCGGTCATGCGGTAATCCCGAGCTTCGTACTCCCCATTGAATTGGTTCGCGACGAGCTGGGAATCGCAGAAGACGTTAATCCTTGCTGCTTGAACTGCCTTCACCAGACGTATTCCCGCGAGCAACGCTTCGTACTCTGCCTCGTTGTTGGAAGCCGGGAATGCAAGGCGGAAGGATTGTTCGATGGTTTCACCGGTGGGGGAAACGAGCCGTACCCCGATACCTGACCCCTTGGTGGAGGAAGAACCGTCCACGTGCAGAGTCCAGGTACCTGGGTCTTCTGTGTCCGGGCTCAATTCAGGCGTTATTTCCACGATGAAATCCGCTAGGACTTGCGACTTCAGCTTGGTTCGAGGCTTGTATTCGATGTCATACTCGCTTAGTTCAATCGACCACCAGGCTAGGCGCCCTGACTGCGTTGGGCTGTGAAGTATGGTACGAAGCGGGTGGTTTGACAATACGATTATGGAGTGAGACTGGAAGTACGGACGGAGCTTCCAGACTGATGTGACCATGGCCAGTGTCAGCTTTTCAGTCACCATATATCTGGTCTCAGCGTCCACTAGAGACTTGCTGATGTAAAAAATGGGCTTTTCCTCGTTGCCTTCCTCCCGTACCAAAACGCCGCTGACCGCCGCGCTAGAGATAGCGATATAAAGATACAGAACTTCACCGGTTTCTAGTTTGGACAATATCGGAGGTGTGGTGAGGTACGTTTTCAATTGGGTGAATGCCTCTTCACACGACTCATCCCATTCAAACTTCTTGTTTGAGCGAAACTTTTGGTAGAATGGAAGGCACTTATTGGTAGAACGGGACATGAACCTGCTTAGAGCCGCTATACGCTCAGTGAGTCGTTGTACCTCTCTCATTGTGGTGGGAGACTTCATGTTTATGAAAGCTGACAGCTGTTTGGGATTTGCCTCTATTTCGCGCTGCGTCACCAGGTACCTCAGGAACTCGCCTGAGGTGACGGCGAAGGTGCACTTAGTCGGATTGAGCTTCATGCCATATTTGTTGAGGACGGAAAAACATTCGCGCAGGTGACCGACATGATCGTTCTCCCTTAGCGATTTAACCAGCATGTCATCGATGTATACTTCCATCGTCTTGCCGAGCTGCTCGGAAAACATTTTATTCACCAACCTTTGATATGTTGCACCAGCGTTCTTGAGGCCGAACGACATCACCTTGTAGCAGTAGAGACCCCGGTCGGTAGCGAAAGCTGTCTTCTCTCTGTCATCCGGGTGCATGAGTATTTGGTTATACCTGGAGAAGGCATCTAAGAATGACAGTAATTGGTTCCCAGTCGTTGCTTCGACCAGCCGATCTATGTGTTGGAGTGGGAAGTAGTCCTTTGGGCACGCCTTGTTGAGGTCGGTGAAGTCCACACAAACTGTCCATTTGCCATTCTTCTTTTTGACTACCAGCGGGTTGGCTAACCAATCCGGGTATTTCACCTCGATGATGGAATCGGCTTTGAGTAGTCGTTCTACCTCTGCGTTGACGGCCTCCGCTTTCTCCGTGCCTAGCTTCCTCCTCTTTTGGCGAACTGGTTTAAAGGCCGGGTCCACATTGAGCTCGTGGAATGTAATGTCTAAGCCTATCCCCGACATGTCGTCTATTGTCCAAGCGAATGTATGCTTGTTTTCCTTAAGGAATGCTACCAACTCCTTGAAGATTTCTTTTTCCAGATTTGCCCCAATTCCTACACAATGGTCGGGATTACCCGGGTCAATGCACACCTGCCAGATTTTACAGAACTCAGGACTGGATGATTCGACTTGGTCCGCCTCCTTAGGGCTTGTTTCTGGTGCTCAAATTTGGAATGTGTATTGTTCTTGGGACCGGCGCAGCTTGTTCTCGTTGACGTAGCATAATCGTGCCGTTCACTATCTTCCATGAATGGTGACCACCCCATGCTCCGTGGGAAGCTTTATGAATTGATGGTAGGTCGACGGGATTGCCCTCATCGAGTGTATCATTGCGTTCCCAATATTACATTGTATATGTCAGGAGCTTCTACCACCATGAATTTGGTCTCCATCTTCACACCGCCGATGAAAGTGTTGAGCCTATTTGTCCCCATGGACATGGTAGTAGCACCTTTGAAGTCGGTGAGGGGTTGCTTTGATTTCTTTATACGGTCCTCGGGAATCTCCATTTTGTCAAGTGGCTTGGACGTCCTCAGCGTTCGAGTTTGCTTGCCGGCTGTAGCTCTTTATTGACCGAACCGTGTCGTTGAAGAATGGGCTTGGTCCCATAATCATATTAATCCGTTTGCGAGCTGTTGGTGGCTCCGCCCTTTCCGACTGTCGTGTGTCCCGATCTCGCTTTGGTGGTTCCATGTCGTTGTGCGGGCGTTCTCCCTCTCGGTCCGCGTTCTTCCGAGCTAGCTCATCTACCTTGTATTTGTTAAACAAATACTGCTTGAACCCATAACATTCCTCTGTCGTGTTACCTGAGGTGTTATGGTACTCGCAGGGTTTGTCCGAGGTTCTGGGTCCGTCACTTCGGGTCCAGGTGTTGGATCTGGACTTGTAGTTGGAGTTGGACACCGCGAGTTCCGTTCGGACCCTTGGGAGTTGGACACTTGGAACGACCTGTGCTTGGAATTTCTTCCTTCGGCTCGGTGCCCGCCAGAAGATCGCTTGTTATCCTTTTCGTCCTTGGGCTTCTCTTTGGGTGTTGTCTTTGTTGAAGAGGCGTGCTTTTCCGCGTATGCTTTCTTTTCGTCTTCAATTTCCACAAACCTTGAAGCTCGGTGGAGTGCATCCTCCAAGGAGGTAGGTCGGTTGAGCATTAGGTCTTCTTAGAGACGAGAATTGTACCAAAGGGCATTCCGCAAAGCCGCAATGCCTGCCTCGTCGCTGACGACCACATTAGAGATGACCGCCTTGAATCTGGATAGGAACGATCGCAAGGACTCGTCCTTCTTCTGGGTCATTGTCCAGAGTTCGGCATCCGAGGCACCCTTTTCGATGACATCGAGTAGTGCTTGATGAAAGCGGTCGATAATTCATTGAAACTGTCGATCGAGTTCGCCTTCAGACGGGAAAACCAATTCAAAGCGGCCCCGAAAAGGTTTTCGACGAAGACGTGGCAGTATCCGACGTCTTTGTCGGCTTCATTGAACTTGGTCCGACCCATTGCGATACAGAACGTGGTCATGTGAGCTCGGGGATCTGTCCTTCCCTCGTAGGGCGTAATCTTGAGTTTGATGCTCGAGATTATGGCTCCTACAATCTGGCTCGTGAAGGGCGTCCGTTGAGTTTCTTCAATAACTCGGTGAACCTCCAGCACCGACCTGGTGGCCTTATGGATCTAGGACTGCATAGTCTGGAGCTTGGCTGTTGCCTGGGCGAGTGTTTGCTTTAGCGCTTGCAGCTTGGAGCACGCATGGGCAGACATCCCTCCCAGGGTCGAGTCTTGCTGGCCCTAGTCCCGATCTCCCGACCTCCGGTCAGCGGGTGTCGCATCGTCGCCAGGTTGGGTTTCCGGGGCACGGAGCTCCCGTGGAGAGATCGGGGCGATGGAGTTTATCCTTGCGAGCTGAGCAGCTTGGGCTTGCGCCAGCTCTTCAAGTCGCTGGCTTGACCGTCGATCTTGTTCTTCTTGCCGCGCAGTCCGTTCTATCAGCAGGGCAAAGATGCTTCACATGTTTTTCGGGACCTGGTCCAGTGCCGCCTGAGCCTCGAGAGCTGGAGACACCTGCTCTTGAGTCCCGGGGGTTTAACCGACGTTGTCGCCGCCATGAATTCCTGGGACAGTTGGGCTGGTTTGTCCATCGATTCCATTGTCGCCTGACATGTCATCCTGAAAGCAAACAACAAAGAAAAAGAGATATGGAAAAGCAATACGCACACCGACTTACGTTTAATTTGATGTAGCAGAGCGGAATTCCCCCTCCTTCTAGCGCCAATTGTAAGATCTGGAATCCACACATAATATAGGGTATGCGATTTGCGACAATATATGTGAAAGAGGTTGTATTCTTATTGATTTTGAGCTCAATTGTTACAATGGCTACAAGCTAAGTTTTTAGGAAAGAAAATTTGATCCCTTCTCCTAAGCTCCTCCTCCTTCTTTTATACTCTTCACCCCTCGTAACTGCACCATTATTGTGCATTAATTTCCCCTATTAATGTTTGATTCTTCGGTTTTTATTTCCCCATAGCTTGAGTCAATCGGGCCTCTACTTCCTCTTGCGATTCGAGCCAGGTTCTCCTTAATGACCCATTGGCGTTTTGGTTCCTTAACCGAATCTCGGGTCGGTTTACTCCAAACCGGGTACGGGTGGTACCACCTCCACCACATCGTTCTTTCTGTGTGCTTGTTGTGTTATCTCGTGCGAAAACCTGAGTTATCAAATTTTCTAGCGCCGTTGCCGGGGACCAATAGGTCGTCTTACAACTTAGGATCATTGCGTGCCTAAGGCATTTTTCTTTATTTTTTTAATCTCTTCTTTTTCTCCTTTGTTTTTAGAGTTTCAGGTGCATGGACAGGCCTCAAGTTTGTGCCGTAACCAGGGCGTCTAGAGAGATAGAAGAAGAATGAGAAGCTGCTGGAGCTTATTGAGGAATTTGAGTTCGTTGAAATCATGGGTGATCACATAGGTGACAACATTCAAGTTCGTCAAAATCCTCTCTTTCCTAGAGTCCTTCCAGGAGGTGATCCACCTGCTGGAGATGGTGCTAATGCTAGTGCTCAGAAAATTGGCAAGCAAAATGTTGCAGCTGAGGGGCAACAACGCGCAAATCAACCTCAACAGAGGATGACTCTAACCTAAAATGACACTCCGGAGGCTTTATATGCGAATTGTGATGGGATTCGTCCGCCTCCCATAGAGAGAAGAGACTTTGAGATCAAGATTGGTCTCATTAACTTGGTGCAGTAGAATCTGTTTCATGGGTTGCCATCATTAAACCCAATGCACCGTCTAGATAAATTTGAAGCCATCTGAAATACTATCCACCACAATGGAGTACCTGCTGAAGCTCTGAAATGCAGGTTATTCATTTTCTCTTGGAATGACATAGCTACGAGATGATATAATAGTCTAGAGCCTCATTCTTTAAAGACATGGGACGAGATCAAGGCTACTTTCCTTGGGCATTTCTTTACTAAATCGAGGTCCATGTCTCTCCGAAACAAGATTGCTGGATTTCACCAATTGGGTTCTGAGAGTTTTTATGCAGCTTGGGAAAGATTCAAGGAGTACCTCAATGATTGTCTCATCATGGATTCTCAGATTGGTATCTCCTCAACATTTTCTACAATGGGGTTGAGGAGAAATATCAGAATGCTATGGACACCGCGAGCAATGGTAATTTCATGACCAAGACTGTAGAAGAAGCTTATGTGAATAACATGGCGAATAGTCAGGCCAATCGCAGATCAGATTATAACCGTGGTAGAGGGGTTGTATCATCAGATGCGAAGAGAATTGATGATCATCGGTCAAATTTCAATGAGCCAATGAAGAGAGAGCAACAAGGAGTACACTTAGTTGGGGAACAGACCGATACACATGTGCTTCAAGAGCAGAAAATGGGACAGTTGTATCATGAGTTCATGTCTGAGGAGCTGAATGGTGGACACGCATATGTGAATTACATTGGAGGTCAAGGGAACTTTGGTAATAGAGGTTTAAACCAACATAACCAATTCCAGAACAAGCCATACCAACAGAATCAAAGTGTCTTCAACTCCGAGTTTCAGAGCAAGAATTAGAGTAGTAGTTTCGGAAGCACTGGCTCTCAATAGAAGTAGTTTGGTACAGGATGATGCAAGAACAATTATCAATCAGGGTACCAGAATCAGAACCAGGGACAATCTTCTACGTCTTCTCAAGATAGTGAGCTGAAGAAAATGTTGCAGCAAGTGCTGGAGAATCAGAAAAAGTCCTCTGTGGACATGAATAAGAAGGTGGATAACATATAAAGTGATCTTAATGGTAAGTTCGAGACTTGAGCACTCACATGAAATTGCTGGAAACACAAGTTGCTCATACTTATGCGAGCAACAGAGCTCCTCCTAGAGTCATTCCAGCCAAACCGGAGAAGAATCCGAAGGAGTATTGCAATGCCATTACACTGAGGAGTGGCAAAGAGTTGAAAAACACGTCCAGAACAGAGGAACAAGGATCAATCCTTGCCCAAACATCGATCGATCCCTATCCTGATGATGGTGCATTGAGTTTTCGTGATGAATGAAATGTACAGGAGGTTGAGGATCAGTATGTACCACCCTCGCCTTATGTTCCCAAGCCTCCGTATCCTTCTAGACCCCGACAAAAGATCAAGGAAAGCGAGTACGAAAAATTGAAGAATCTAGTTGGTGAATTACACGTACGATTGCCTTTTGTCGAAGCAGTTAAGATGGTACCTTCTCTTAAGGGGTACATGAAGGAGATTCTTTCAGATCATATGACATTAGAGCACGGTGTATCAGTTCTTACTGCGGCGTGTAGCGCATTCCTTAAGAATATCGTACCGAAGAAACGCGAGGATCCATGTCCTTTCGTATTGCCTTGCAAGATTGGGTCGCTTACCTTTGAGCGATGTCTCTGCGATTTGGGGTCATGAGTTAGTGTGATGCCACTCTTGGTATCGCAGCGGCTAAATTTGACTAACTATAAACCCATGAGAATGTCTTTTGTGCTTGCAGATAGATCTATTCGAAGACCAGTGGGTATATTAGATAACATTCCCGTTAGAGTTGGAGAGGGATATGTTTTCACAGACTTTGTAGTCTTGGAGCTTGAAGAAGAACCCAAGGATCCTATTATCCTAGGAAGACCGTTCTTATCTACTACTAGAGCCATGATTGATGTGTAGAACAGTCAAATAGATCTTCGACTTGGGAAGTTAACTATGAAGTTCAACATCGAGAAACCCATGAAGAAGCCTACCATTGATGGGAACATGTTTTGGGTCGATACACTAGCTAATGTGATTGAAGACTCTGCTGAAGAGCTCTACACTGAGGATCCACTGCAGGTAGCCTTAACTCAGATTGAAGGTGAGTATGTGTTTTTGGATGCAGGTATATTTGAGGTTGTTGAATTCCTGGATTCAGCACCCACAGGCCACAAGATGCGCACTGATTACAGGAAGCTGAACTCGACCAAGAGAAAGGATCATTTCCCACTTCCTTTTATTGATCAAATGTTAGAAAGACTTGCTAACAATCTTTATTACTGTTTTCTTGATGGCTATTCAAGTTTCTTTCAGATTCCCATCCATCCGGCAGACCAGGAGAAGACTACATTCACATGTCCATATGGGACATATGCTTACCGAAGAATGCCATTTGGATTATGCAATGTACCTACGACTTTCCAGCGATGCATGATGTCTATCTTCATTGACTTAATCAAAGATATCATGGAAGTCTTCATGGATGACTTTTCTGTTTATGGTTCTTCATTTTCTAACTGCTTGACTAACCTTTGCAGGGTTTTAGAATGATGTGACGAGAAACACTTGGTTTTGAATTGGGAGAAATTTCATTTTATGGTGCAGAATGGGATTGTTCTTGGCCATTGAATCTCTGAGAGAGGAATCGAAGTTCATAATGCAAAGGTGGAAGTGATGACGAGCCTGCAACCTCCTGCTTCAATCAAGGATGTCCGCAGCTTTCTCGGACATGCAGGGTTCTACAGACAGCTCATCAAGGATTTTTCCAAGATAGCCAGACCCATGACTCGATTACTCTGTAAGCATGTCAAATTTGATTTTTGATACTAACTGTTTGTTAGCTTTTCAGACAATAAAGGAAGCACTAGTTAGTGCTCAAATTCTGCAGCCACTAGTCTAGGATTTATATTTCGAGGTAATGTGTGATGCCAGTGACTAAGCAGTAGGAGCAATGTTGAGTCAGAGAAAAGAAAAGAAGCTTCATGTGATCCACTATGCCAGCTGAACACTTGATGACACTTAGATCAAGTATGCGACTACGAAGAAGGAGAAGTTTCGAGAAGTTTAGACAGTACCTCGTGGGATCGAAAGTCATTGTTCACACTAATCATGCAGCTTGGAGGTACCTTGTATCTAAGAAAGATGCTAAACCGAGATTGTTGAGATAAATTTTACTTTTGCAGGAATTTGATTTAGATATTTGTGATAAGCGTGGTATCGAGAATGGTGTTGCAGACCATTTGTCTCGATTGCGAGTGGAAGCTGATACACTACTCGATGATAGTCTCCTTAAGGAGAATCTATATATGGTTGCCTTGCAGGTGGATGAATACATGGTAATGTTGATTGTTTTTCCATAAGACTAATTCACGATGAAATACCTTGGTTTGCAGATTTTGCAAATTTTATTAGTGCAGATGTCGAGCCACCGAATTTCACAAGCTATGCGAATAAGAAGTTCCTCAGAGATGTCTTACGTTATTTCTGGGATGATCCTTTTCCCTACAAAACATGTGTTGATGGACTTTTTCGCAGGTGTATTCCAGAGTCTGAGGTTCAAGGTATTTTGTATCACTGCCATGGTTCTGCATATGCAAGCCATTTTGCTACTTTTAAAACTGTTTTGAAAGTGTTGCAGACATGTTTTTGGTGGCCAACACTCTTCAAAGACGCCCATGATTACGTCTCTATGTGTGATGCTTGTCAGAGAAAAGGCAACATTAGTAAGCAGAATGAGATTCCTCAGAACTTCATCTTGGAAGTAGAGGTTTTTAATGTATGGGGTATTGATTTCATGGTACCTTTCCCATCTTCTTATGGAAATTAATACACTTTAGTTGCAGTAGACTATGTCTCTATGTGGGTCGAGGCGCTGGCCAGCCACTCTAATGATGCCAAAGTAATCCTAAAGATGTTCAAGTCTGTGATTTTCTCTCGCTTTGGCGTGCCAAGAGTTGTAATAAGTGATGGAAGATCCCATTTTATCAAGAGGTTATTTGAGAATTTGCTGAAGAAGCATGGAGTTAGACAAAAGGTGGTCACGCCTTATCATCCTCGAATAAGTGGAAAAGTTAGGATTTCCAATAGGGAAATCAAGGGAATCCTAGAAAAGATCGTAAGCAAAACCCCCCAAAAAGATTGGGCTATGAAGCTAGATGACGCCTTATGGGCATATCGCACCGCCTACAAGACACCACTCGGCACTACACCGTTTCATTTGGTGTATGGGAAAGCATGTCATTTGCCCGTTCAACTCGAGTACCAGGGACTTTGGGCTACAAAGTTGATGAACTTCGACATCAAGCATTCCATGATAAGAGGATCATTCCACGTCATTTTGCTGCATGAGATCAAGAATTTTTGTTTAACCCACGTTTGCGATTGTTTCCACGAAAGCTCAAATCATGTTGGTCGGGACAATTTCTGATTGCTGAGGTCCGACCATATGGAGTTGTTGTTCTTGATGACAATGGGAGAAAATTCACNCCAGAGACTTGAGCCATACATTGCAGACGAGCCATCTGAAGAAAGAATGCGATTTCTTTTAACGGATCCACCTGCTGTCTGATCGCATTACAGTCAGGCTCAAGACTTTAAACAAGCGCCAAGTGGAAACCCATTAGTTAGTTTTCTTTTTCATTGTTAGCTAGTTTTGTAGTATTTTACGTTCTTGAGTTTTTGTTTTTGGGGCTTTTGACTTTTCTTGTGTTTTTAGCTCTCGTATTGTAGAAATTATGACCCCCCAAACAAAAGGACAAGGAATGATCGATCCTCGTCCCTGAATCGATTGATCGATGTCTAATTTTGTGCCAAAACAGAGAGATAAGGATCGATCCTTGTCTCAAGATCGATCGATCCATGTCCCAAAAATAGCCTATATCGCGACTTGCAACAGGTAAGTCTTCATTGTTTTCTTTCAAAGCAAAACGAAAAAATCACCCTAAATTTCAATTTTCCTCAATTCTTCACGGATCTGAGCGATTTTGAGTCTAAAATCAAGAGAGTTTCATGCTCTATCCTTCTATAGGATCAGATTTCGCAAAATTGAAGGTATGTGTCCGCAATCTCTACTTCCAGACTGTTCAGAGAAATTTGGGAACTTTTCATTTCTTGAATTTTAAGCAATTTTGGGTGATAGAATGATCTTATATATATGTTCTAAGATGTTTAGAAGTAGGATTGCCCCCTAGATTTAGCGTTTTGAGGATTGAACTTGGTGATTTTGTGATCTCGCGTTTCGTACGCCAGATTTTTGCGAGGATGCATGTTTCTTCATGATTTTCCATGGGTATTGATGATTTTATTCTTTTATGGCATCTCTATGAATCATTACAACATGTTTTGATGATTGGTTGCGTTGAATTGATTATGTGCATTTGGACTTAAAATTCAAAACGAAAATTGGACATATTCGATGTTGGTCTTGCTTTGATGAGTGGTTTGATGCGTGCTCTTGATGTATGAGCTTGATTTTTGCAGGAACATTACTCTTTGAATTAGAGTGAATAATTTATGTGTTTGTACCATTTTGATTCGGATACTAATTTGATTTCCAAGTGCTTATTTTTGCAGGTTACAGGTAGACGGAAGATAGGAGAGGTTCCGAAGACGAGGAATCTGTCTAGCTCCCTTCTACATCAACGGTTCAAGAGGAGTGATCTCACACTTCCTGCCGCCCGTCCCGTTACTCAAGAGTGGGACTAATATGACTCGCAGTTTTAGTAGGACTTGGGACACATCACGTTCCCGATAACTCGAGTCGTTGATAACGACCTCCTGTAGGCGTTAGGTACTCGAGACGATTTCTATGCTCTTTTTGATAGGATGGGACTCCGAGGCTTGTTGGAGCTTCAGGAGTATGTCTACCTGAGTTGTGTCGGGAGTTTATGGCCTCTACACGTTGTGTCTATCCGAATTTGGACAACCTGGTGTTTGACCAAGGCTATTAGGTGTAGAGCGCCACCTGTTCATGCACCTGTTGCATATCAAGATGACGAGGAGACTGAGAGTGAGGATTCTGATAAGGAGCATACCTAAGAGACTTGTGCAGCTCTTGCGTTAGAGGAGACAAGACGGTGGGAGGAGCGCTTCAAGAGGAGAACATACAATGCCTCCGGAGATGCAGGCACAGGCTCAGAGCCAGACCCGGACAGAGGCCTAACACTTCCAGAGCAGATCAGTAATTCTCTTTCCTTTTCTTTTCATTTCTATTTTATTTTTATTTTTATTTGGATTGTTATTTTTATTTGCTACTTACCCCCTCATTGGATTTGTTTTACACTGAGACGGTGTGAGCTAAGTCTGGGGGACTGTGGGAACTGAAATTCAAACTATCGATTTTCGTAATCGAAGGAAAGCCAGGAAACCCTAACTTTCCTTGAGGTCAAAGTAGAGCAAACTACGAAATAACAGACGACGAAATCAAAAGAAAAGAGAATCGAGAATCAAAGTAGAGCAATAGAGATCTTATTTTAAATCTGTGTTGAGCGTTACAACAGGTGATAAGCTGTGGCTGCGAGAGCTGTCAGCGATCCTAGTTCTAATAGTTTAAGACTTGTAAACCTAGTCGACACGTAGCTCGCTAACAAAAACAAAAATAAAACCTAATTGCTCTAAGTGTGTATTGTGAAGAAGTTTTTTTCCCCTCGTTCTTCTCCTTAGTCTCTCTTATATTTGCATTCATAGGTTAATCCGATTTCCTTTTTCGTCCTAGATTTGAGTATATCCTTCCGCGGAAATATTTCTTTTTTCGAGAATATTCCTTATCTTCATGATTTTTCCATATTTATCTCCAGACTTTAACTTTATTGTGTTTTCCTTTAATCTTTCGCGGAACTAGGGTAAATCATCGACGCAGTTGGGCTCATTCTCGTTCAAAAATCGTAAGTGGACTTTTATCGGGTTTTGGTCCTTCCTGGGCCATTTTGCGACTAAGTGATTTTTATGATTTCTTTTGGAGAAATCATTCTTCGTACGATTACGCGGTGATGGCTTCGTGAAATGATAAGACTGATCGTATAGTTAAGACAACGTCGGTGCTCGAGTTAAACGTTATTGTTACAAGATCGATACGAAGTTTTTACAAAAAGAACAAGTCTTTACAATTATTGCCGCCAAATTTTAACTCAAACTCCAATCGAGATGAAACAAGAGAAAATCGAACCGAGATTCGAAGGAGAAGATGATCGAGAGAGGAGGTTTATTCAACCATGGGCGACTAGACGTAGTTCATGTCTATTCGCCCATTGGCGACTAGACGTTCGTGAAAGTCAAGTCGCCCATGGGTGACTAGACGTGGCTCGTGTCGAGTCGCCCATGGGCGACTAGACGTGGCTCGTGTCTAGTCGCCCATGGGCGACTAGACTTTTT